>UZAN01044846.1:11676-31186 GCA_900618425.1 Echinostoma caproni
GGAGCTATACATATTGAGAGAGTTTTCAGATAGAATCAGGTTCATTCGTGAATGACGTTCGGATCATCGAATCATGCCCTTCTGAGAGGGTCAAAAGTTCAGTTTGCTCAACTCCATGTCCAGTCCAGCCGGTGACCACTGCCACCGGCCCTGCTGGTTTGTTTGTAATTAGAGTTTTTAGCCAAGTTCTCAGGTGAACAGTCATTCGTTAACTTACTGGGTTATATCCCCGGATGTTATTCTTTCCGGCTTCTCACTTTCCTGGAAAAGGACCGTTGCCACGTGAGCGCAATGAACAGAGTTGTCCAACAAGAGGCCCGATCCTGTCAAGCAAGGTACAAGGTAAAAGTGACCAGACACAACGGGGGACACCCATCCCCGATCATAGTGAGGTTTTCAAAGGCGACTGCCCATACAGACCATCTATCATACATCGTCATGTTTTTAAGAGCTTTGCCGGGGAATTCTCAGCTGTCCTGCATAGATAAACAATGTTTCATACTTTCATCGACTACTACTTGTTTTCTAACTCCTGCCCTTCCAAAGCTAACCAAGTTTCCTTTTTCTATTGAACCGCATGATGACTGCTTCCAGTTTCGGAGTGCTAAGTGTGTATTTGTTCACTGAGTAATAGTAAGTGAATAAATTAAAAATAATTATAATATTTTCGTAATCATTTTCCGGAAGGTCCGAATAATCTCAGTGATTGTGCACTTGTGGTGGACTAGAAATTAAATTCATACCAAATATGGTTCGGACCCAGGATGCCGTTTCCAGGAGGACGGTTTCTCGGTCGGTATTGTTGTTTTCGTTTAGTATTTTTTATGTTCGCTTAAATGTGATAGATAAAGAGACTGACCATGAGATTTTTATAGCGTTTCATCAACAGTTGATGTATCCTCATTCATTCAAAGAATCGAACCAGTAACGTTAGACCATTGATCTTCCCTGAATGAACATGAAAGGTGCAATCGAAAGTCGGGGTTTGTGAACTATATGTATTTAATGAATCCTTCCGAGTGGGAAGATTTCACGTGATAGTCACTACAATGGACAAAATTGATTGTTTACCTACAGTGAGATTTGTTCAATCAGAACAGAACGTTTTTGCTAAATCCCATAGTTTATTAATTCATTCAATCATCCAATCACAAGAGAATCTGTTAAAGCCACCGGATCTATATAACGTTGATTGCCATATTCCCTTACGAACGGTGCAAATAAGGTAACCGGTATATGGATTTCGGCAATTCTGCGTCTCACTAGCAATCAGTGTCTCCAGGTCAAAAGACAGTCACTAAAATAGTGTGAAGTGAATCATCAAAATGCGTCTGAACGTATTAGCCTGAATCAACGTTTCTTTGAGGAAATACGTGACCTGTAGCTAGTGCGTATACTACTGGGATAAAGTTGATTGAATTTCAGTTTCACAAATCACTATGAAGTTTACTGTTCGCAGAAGAAAATATGCCGTTAGACTCAGAAACAGGAATACCTAGTTACCCGTTATCTTCTGTCCGTAGGAAAACAAATTAAAACAATTGTATCCTTATTGAGTCATGAAAAATGAGGGATCCGCTCGCTTTTATACTGAGTGCACTAAGTGTAAAGCATTGCCATGCTACGATGGTGTTTCAGGAACCATCTTGAAAATGTAAGACAGAAAAATATTGTGAAATTAGCTTGGAGTAGGACAAATTTATCAGAAAAAAAGTGAACATTTGATAAACAGGATTTTATTCCTATTTAAAATGAATGACAATTTCGTTCGACACACTGTTACAGTTGGATTGGAGTGCTTTGTTTATGAATCCTTTAGTAAATGATAGCGTAATGGTGAAAACACTTTCAGAAACACACCGGCAAATGTTTTTAGCATGGTTGTTATGACAACAGTTTTGCTTTACAAGTACCATTCAGGCGCGTCATGTTGTCTAACAATTTGAAACCAATTGCTATTGTTTATGATTCTGGTTGAGCATAGAAACAGGAAAAAGATTGCAATCCAATGCAAACTGAGATTAGTCTTTTTAGAGTGGGAATTTTGTGAAACCAGATACTTTCTTGTTGCACTATGAAGCCTCGCAAAATATCGGTATTCTCAGAAGCAGACGTGGATGAGTTTGAGCTCACACCGCCACCATCGCCCGACAATCGGATTTAAGACGTTTATTTATTGGGAGGTTGCGTTTAATGAAACGGTGCTTAGAGGCACAAGTACACCTCAGTTAACTTTACCTGAAATAGTTCCTTTCCGGCAATCTTGCTAGTATTCTCTTTTTGAAAAAAATCATACTCATGGAAGTATTATTATTAACCACGATAAATGTTTGTAAAACAAATGATCTGCATAGTTGAAATTATCGTTTAACTGGACTATCGGATATTTGGTGAATAGTTTCGTTGTCACTGATATATCATTTTTAAATTATCAGATTAGACGCACTATTGTGAACAATAGACTGTTACTTATTCTATTTTATACCGTAATATGAAGCACTTTAGAGCGCCTTTGTTCAGATTTCAGTCAGGGTGGTCTCGTGTTATTTTAAGGACGGTATTTTGAGAACACAGCAGCCTCTCATAAAGCCTGACTATGCAAAACTCCACCTGTCTCATTTTTCTACTTGCGAATCGTTTCATACTATACTTTTTCTGAATTTATCGCCAGAAAATCATTCCCCGCCCTCAGACATCACTTCTGACGAGAGCGAAAACAATCCACTATGTGTGAAATGAATTTAGAAATAGCGGAGTTTTTCACAATCATTGCATGACTGCTACAAAATGGTTCGACTATAAAACAAAACTATGCACTGCTGTGTACCTAGAACAACGCACTACTGATTGTTACTAACTGAAATCAAACAGAAATTGCGTGGGACTGCATTTATTTTTATTTATTGATCTTCTTGTTCTTATCCTAGGATCAAGCCCTTGTTGCTAATGTATATTGTCACATTTATTTCAACTGATTGAATGCATGATAAATGAATGTCCTGAAAATAAATTATGGCTCGTTTCAGATTTCGGTTTTTCAAATTTCATATAAATTTTTTTTGTGTATAAAATCATCATATTTTGCTAACAATTGGAAAAATTGGTGTACTTTGTGCCCTCAGTTATACCTGTGGGGATATGTGTTTAATCTCTGTGTTAAGTATTAGATTTGGGCTTTTCATGGTACCCTAAATTTGCGTACTAGCGGTAAACTGCTTCCTAGATTTCATTTTATAATTTGAAGAAATCTTTTCGTTTAATTATTCATGTTCGCTCAAATTCTTTGTCTTTTCAGAATCTATAAAAGGTTTCCGGAAAACGTGTTTTCTTTTAGACTAACACAAAGTTTCTTGTCGAACTCAGTAACTGTTAGATGTTAGCAGGCAGTACCACCCCAAACGTTTATGTCACTGCCAAACCGTCTGAAAGCAGGAATAATATTAACGTTAGCCACGATACCACCTTGAATAAAAACGTGCGTTAGAACTAGAAGGGCATACGTACAATTTCAATCTCGCGTTGAATGCTATAGTGGATTTTGTAGGAGGCATATCCAATGGCTGCATGTCAGGCTCTGTTAAACGTTACACTTACAAGATTAGATACCTCAACAAAAATCAAGTAATATCAATGGATTACTCCGAAGTTCATTTAGTGGCTGTTACGGAACATGTTTCTCCAAAAAAATAAATAGACTAAGTGAGTAGTTCCAGAAACTATTGTTTATCAGCGAATGACTGATGTTGCTAGTAGTAAACGGGTTGAGTTTTACGGTTTTTGGTGCATTGATTTGTCATGCTGCAAAAAGAAAATAAATAAAACAACACAAATTACCTGCCGACAGATTCAATCCAAACAAATTGCATGAGGTTCTGACATTTTCTATTATTAACCTTGTGAGATGAAGTTGGTTCTAGATGTTGGATTCTCAGAGGAGGGTTTTTTGTATCTGAGTTTGAGAAAATACATAAATCGCTGGTTAGGACAGTTATTTAGATCAAGGGAAAGATTTATTCAGATTTGCATTTCTTCTGGAATGAACATGCGGTCGCTATCTTTTTGAATTTAGCATCAAAGTTTGGCAAAGTTACACAACCTGGATCAATTGAGGTTGAAGCAAGTCTATTATTTCCGTCTATTCGATGGAAATAAGTTTTACCGATGGGATGATATTCACTTATCCTTAGTAATACAGTTCAAAATGCTTCTGACCGTGTCACAACCATGAAACACGGTTTCAGGCCGAGTGCGGGAGAATGAACACAAAAGGTTTGCATTATTGATGGTATTGCATGCTGAGTGACAAAAATGAAATAGTTAAAACACCTGACCAGTTTCTTTCTTTCATTTTTTTATAGCCGTTAATCATGCAGTTTTGTGTGCGTTTTGTCTAATAATATCTCTTGGCTGCCCATTCAAAGTAGTATCTGGTGTATTTACACCAATATCAGATTGAGAATAGAGAATTCATGAAGATCCAGGCTGTAAATGCATTCGAAAGGTGTATAAACGCAACTGGCCACGACATTCAAACATATCAAGGTCGGTCACGCTGCTCATGAGATCCCCGTCTAGGAACCTTAAAATAGACACTTTGAAGAACTTTCTTCTTTTGGGTTTTCATGACTTCTCTTTACATTTATTCTACTCATCACTTACCTCAGCAAGCAGCGCGAGCCGTCGTATTCTATTTGGAATTTAAGTGTGTAGCATGCATGCTTTTTATCAATAGGGTTTGAGGGCTGTACGCGTTTCGGGAAAATGGATTTGCCTAACAATCCAACCACATTTTGAGTTCACCTTCGGTACGTAATGTGTGGATGACGAAGAGTGTGATGTAGTTTCTTGTGCAAACGTTTGACGTTCAATCATAAACCAACGTATTTGAAAACCATGTGTTGCTGACAATTTGTCCCGATAAACTAAAAAGAGTTCTTACGGTAATCTGTCTGACCCAGTACTATCTTAGTTTCAGTTCAGTTTCAGTTTTAACAACCATTAACCATGCACTTTCGTACGCCGGTTTTGGTTGCTGTCTTTTGGTTGTCCATTTGGATAAAAGAGCGAACTGAAAATTGGAATATCGAATCAAATTCAAGCGGAAGATGGGAATTGATATAGAATGGTGTTAGGAGAATAACGAGTGGATGCACAAGCGCCACTGTTTGCGACACCCAGCCATATCACTCAGTGTCGCTAACCATCGGTGACCATTATCCCGAGGTCCCCAGCCAGGGAGCCTAACGGGGCCTATGTGACCTCGTCTCCTGGTTAGGGTTCTCATACCCTCATGCCAGGTCTTAGCTTGATCGCCCTTAGTGACAGTACATCATAATGTACTGAAGGAACTTCACTGGCCTCAGTATTTCGCATATGTGAGTTACAACGGGCTGAATTTGACTACAATTATTTAATAATTATTTGTTAATGAGCATTTCATAAGGGTTGAAATAAGCTTTTCAAATTATTATTATGCCAATCATTTCAGGGTACCCAAAGTAATCTAATAGTATGCTTTGACCTTTTCTGACCTGTAATCAATCATTTTTTACAAAGGAGTTCCGAGTAGCGGCTCAGTTAAGTTCAGAACCAGAACCTCGCAATCACATGAGATATGTCGAATCACGTGCGAAGGATTTCCACTTTATGAATGGTCACTATTTGGGCTCTTGGCCGGCTTCTCAATTCACATGCAATCCTTAAGATCTGTTTGAAATGAATTTCATGAAGCAGATCATGTTATCCGTAATAAGTTTCATCACGCATGTATGATTTTATTATAATCGAATAGAACTCCAGTTGTAGAGAATTATCACTAATACGCAACCCACCCCCAGGAGCGTTTTATATTCACTCATCCGGAAACGCAATGACCAGAAATCACTGCGGTGCCATCATAAGTGGATTTATTCATGAACTTTTAATTTTAAATAAATGAGGGTTCCGGCATTACCTTTCATCTTTTAAAAATCAAAAGCTATTTTTTCACGGTCATTCGAGGGGTAGATGAAACAACGAGAGTGGTTCAGTAATTCCTTGTTCTCAAAAGTGATGTTTAGGAGCCGTAATTGTCTGCATTAGCACACTGCAAAATGACATTTTTCTGCTTCGACTGTGTTGTCTATTGAACAACAGTAGTACCACTAAGACCAAACACTGATTTTTCCAAACGATATACTCTCACGTTTGATCTGATTTGGTAGAGAGTGAGACATAGGAGATAGAAAAAGTTATGATTCTTCAAAGTTATCGATCGCCTAAGTTTATAATTTAGCCATTTTACTGTTTAAAATGTTGGCATACAGGGTTGATATAAACCAGCGTCATCGTGCTTGCGGTCATATCATTAGACTGCATCGAACCACGCCTGGTTGTTGATCGTAGTGTACCACGTTTGACAAAACCAAACAAAACCAAACGAACTTTCGTTCAGCTTTACGTTTTACTTAGTGTGAGGGAAGTTGATTCTAACGCCAAACAGATGTGCTGTGGACGCTGGAAACACTGGGAACCATAAAATAGTACAACGGTTTTTTTCCAGTAGCCAAACTTTCTGATATTATTCAAGTTTAATGGTTCGACAGGTTGCTATGGACATCCAAATGTTACCCAATGGTCAAAAACGGAAACAGGTTTGGATGAGTATATTCTGTTTACAGGTTTAGCCTAGTCTTCGGGTGTTTTTTCGATAATATCACTGTAAAGGGCCATATAATGTTCAATCTCTTCTTTTCCATACTAAATTACTTTAGCTCTCCTAATTCTATGTTATAAATGCGGTTTTCTTCATGTGCACGGTGCATAATGTCATCAGAAAAGACTAACTTTGTTTTGTGTTCTACTAGTGTAGGGGGTGCAAAAGAAAATAGACTTTGAAGTTCGTGGAATAGAAGAAATACCGGTGCTGTTTGCATTATCGCCATGTGTTCTCCTTTCCAGTTTGATTGGTGGACTCATTATCTGACGTGTTTCCTATCAATTACTTCAAAGTTATTTCGGTCACTTACCTGTGTATTCCACTCCCTAGTGAAATTTAGATTGTTTCTGTTGGTTTATTATTTATTCATCTCCAAACATAAATATCTATCGAACCCTTCTCAAATGGAAGGCATATTCTTCGTGATAACAGGCAACTTGAATTGATGTAATAGAGTACTTCCTGGTTAAAAGTTCACAGCAATTTGCTGAATTATTTTCTCCGCGAAAAGTATAAGTTCTCAATAAACATTGAGCTACTTAGACAACGTTCACAGAACGGCAGATTGATTTGCGGACCCTGTTGTTAGGACTACCAGTAATGATCACACTTCCTGATACCGCTTGTCAGTAAGCTTAATTTTATCCATATACACAACAATGAAGTTTATTTAAAGATGCTAACATCCCAAGTCAGGGTAGGAAAAACCCTGATCTACAGTTTTGTGGAAAAACTGACCAGCACCAAAAAAACAAGCAAATTCCGGTGAAAAGAACATGTGGAAAGTTCCACATAACAATGCGAGAAGAAAAACGAAGGAGGAAGAGAGTTTGTACCGGAAAGGTTTCGAGTCAGGTGTGCAGTTCCAGCGGCGAAAGTACTGCGAGAGTGACTCTCTGAAATTCATTTGCGTATTTTATTCACGCGTTACATTGAGAAGACGCAAAAATGATATTTCTCTACGAGGGACAAAAAATAAAGTGGGAGAGCACGATTATGTTCCGGTTCACGGATTGATCATTGAACAAAAGAGTACTCTTAAAGGAGTAATGGATACATGTCTTTGTGCTTCCGCCATAGTTTGGGCAAGTTTCAGAAAATCTCCCATGTCGGCGATTTCTCCATTGGTTAGCAAACAAATTCAACCTGTTCTAAATGATATTCACTCCATGATAAGATGTGCACTGTTATAATTATATACCTAATCTTAGTCAGTGTTCTGAAACAATAAACGGAGTATGCTTTCACCAACAAAAATTTTCAAGTAACATAAAAAAGATACAAAATACTAAACCTTGGCGTTGTCGGCAATATTTTCAAGGAATGTGTAACAGTTATCATGTTCCAATCAATGGCGCCTTAAATAAGAATTGCACTTTTTATGAAACTCGATTCTCGTGCACTTGTTCCCGAGGATGGAATTCCGGATACACAATCAACATGTAACAAGTCAGTTGCCCTAGCTTGTGTCCTTTTTTCATGTAAATGGACACAAAAACCATATCATTAATGGAGCCACTAAAACTCACCTCATTTTTTCGTTTGGTCTAGCAGTGTGAGAACCGCTATGCTCATATAATACTTGCACTCTGGACTCGTATGGATTCACCTTTGCAGTCAAATACCGATCCGAGCATTCACATTTTCAAAACAAATGTCCGCATTTTCGTACTTGGTATCTCATTTTTGCTTTTGACTCAACTGGAGAGGTATCACTAGGACTAGTTGAGCGGCAAACACCAGCCATGGACACAGTGAGCCCCAGAAGTCAGTTATTTTTATCGCGATTACCTCCAGAACTGTGGATTACTTCCTCAAGTTGTGGAGACGGGCGGCAGGATGATTCAGTACTTTAACTTCACACAAAAGGTTGATGACTGATTACTTTCATTTATCTTAGTTTTTATAAAATCTACTGAATATTTATATTATTTCACTTCCCGATAAACAACTAACTACATTTTCATTCGTTGAAATGCCCAGTATATACTAATTTGTTTCTCATTTCAACTGGCAGACTAATGGACAACTTTTCACTATTCGAACTGCTCAGTCGTACTGTTCAGCACCAATATGACAGTCCAGACTAGAAATCAGTTAGGCATGAGACTGAGTAAAAGAGATAGCCACTGGACGTGTTTGCTCGCATGAGATTTGTGCACCAGCTTCTTGTGCTATCAGTAGGTCGATTCACTTCCCCTGCTCTCTCCGATACTAACCCATAATAACAGAATCGTTATCTGAATACGGTCCAAAGTATTCAGACACAAAAGGTCCCTCTATTTGAGCCACTTCCACACATTTGTGGCGGCGTTGTCAAATGCTAGTTCAATTTGAAATTGGAGTAAAGCGGTTTTCGTATAATGCCAAATACCCAGACGGTCTATCAGAAGTTGCCATGCGTTTTCGACATCAGCGTGCTGCTGAATGTCATGTTTAGCAGAACAGAGCATTGTTCCCGTTCGACTGGAATATCATCAGTTTACTCGAAAGTCAACGAATTTGCGGTTTTAGTCCTTGCGCACATCACAAACCGTTTTTATATTCATCGTATACATGAGTGAAGTGGTCATCCGATTAACTGTTCCTAACAATGCAAGTACGTCCGCGTCTCTAGACTAGTAAATTCACGTTAAAGATATGTCGTTGTCACGCTTTAATGAATGCGGAACGTGACCACCTATCCTACTCTGTCATAGGGAAGCTTTTACATTTTGCATTACAACCACAAACCTACACTTTCATCTAGAGCTTATTTCGGCGTTACACTGTTCTTACCACAAAGATCACCAACAACTCTTAAGATAACACTTCCAAACTGAAATCAATAATTTATCCCCCCAGCCTTTTGAGACATCTATCCTTTGTGTAATTAATTACTGATCTTTTGAACTGTCTCCTTCGTATAGTGAGAGCTAAGTTTAAATAGAATTGACAAAGAGCAACACCTGCTAAAAAGAAGGGTGAACATGTATCCCAGAGAATCAGTCCTCTACATAGGGTGGGAATAATCTATCGGTTTGGTTCAACCACGTTCAGTTTGTGATAGTAAATCTATAGGAAGAGGTGTTGGCCACAATCACTATGATTGTGTAGACGTAATCACTTACTTCCTCTAGATCCAGTTGCTCTCTCAGCGTGCTAGGTAAAAGCGGTTATATGAATGTCGAGTCCTAAGCAGAATCCTAGCAATTAGACACTAGTCTACCAGTTAGATAACACAAATTACACTAGTCGGCTTGAAAGCTGCCATATACCTTGATGAACTTGTACTGCTCGAACAATCTGACTAAAGGTGCGCCAACACGGGTGAAGAAGAAACTATTATTCTATCCTACTGGACATTCAATTCGAGGAAAGTGCTCTTCATAAGGTCCGCCAAAATTGGCTATACTGTATACCAGCAACGACAAAAACAAAGTAATTCCGTCTTCGTTGATCAGAGCCTGAGATAGACATAGAACGATAATTATAGACGAGAGTCTACAACAATAACAACAACTTCTTTGCCACCAAAACATCCGCCAATCGAGTTATTCTGATGATTTAAACATAAACAAAGTTTGTTGTAGTCGTTCAACGGAAAACCGGGAATTCTAGGAGATGAATGCAAAACATCTTGAAAAGAAAGCGCAGTTTCCAAACTGAGCTGTTCCTTTCGTTCATTTATTCGAATTTTAACGTCTCAGCCGGGGTTGGGTAGGGGAAGATAAATAGAATTATATTTGCCTACAAATATGCTATCTAGATCACTCTAGAAACTCGGGGTTTCCTCGACTAAAATTATCTCTGCTTACTGTTCTCGGCATGCTCGCTCATCATTGAACAACAAATAACAATACGTGCTCAATACTTGCCATGATAGTCGATGCGAATTCAAGTCCGGACTAACATATGTTTATTGAGCTTCACGCGATCATGACCTAATCCAGACAGTGGCATTCGTTCTTGTGCGTTGCGTTACATTAAGCAAAATGTTTTATCGTGATTGGCGTTGCACCTGAGGGTGTATAGTCTGAGGCGATGAATCAAACTAGCAAACATTTTTTGTTAGGCCACATGGAGTATTTTCGATGATAAGCAGAGTATCTGTTCTACCGATTCATAAAACTGATTAAAATACCCTTATCCTTGTTTGAGAAAATCAAGGTTCATCAAACATTCTTCTGATGTGTCGCAGCTATGCCAATTTCTTCTTTTATTTCTTGAGAAGTTCATTGAAAGACTGCCGGTTTAATCGGTAGCCAAAATTAGTTGAACGTTTGAAAACTGCTTGAAAAGTCGCCTCAAGCATTCTATGCCAGAGCCATTATGTTGATTTTTACCTCTTTTCACTTGTTTCTGTCATCTCTTGGGCTTTTAATCTTTGACAGATGTCTGCCGCAGTAGCAACTATAAGAATCATACAAAGGAGCTATCACCAAGACTTGAAGTTATTAATCTTTTTTTCAGTGCGTACTCTTTTATTTAGAACAGGTTCTGTATACGGATAATGCTGGGTTGTGATCGCACTATTTCACTCTATTTATTCGCTACATGGTTGCTTTATTTGGTTATCGAAGCGTTTTTTTATTACTGGGATAATATTTAAATAGAGTTTGTTGTATATGGATTGCAGAAAGACGAACCAACCTCCCCCTTGGAGAACGATTTCGGCGTTTTGTGTTAGAGTACATTTACATTCCTCAAATCATCGGCCTTACGGACTACGGAACCAAGAGCATCGAAGAAAAGACATTGCGTGGGGTGCGAGGAAACTAGGAGAGCTAGTTCGGCAATCACTGGAAAGAAATTTATTGGTTCATTCTGTGCGTTGAGAAATTTGTTTAAAAAAGACAACAAATCAGTCTTTTTGAACCTGAACTTGGCATATTCTTGAGCAACTTAAAACTCATTTGAGAAGTGTTAGGTTGACTGATGTAACGAACTTGCAAGAAGAAGGACAACCTCTAATCGCTTGATCACACAAACAAGTGAGTTTGGTACGTCTGGTGACACTGTGTCTGCTGGTAAACTCAATGTTTGCTGATTCCTGTACGGTAGCTTTAACGAATGATTTCTACTTCGGTCTGTCTGGTGTCACAATTTTTGACATTTAAAAACACGAGCCTGGGAAATGGTTTCACTGCTCGTGCTAATTTCATACTGTACGATAGTAACTTGTTAGCGTGTCTCCCCGTCACCTCTGTCTGCTTCGAGGTACCGTTTCCCTTCTGATGCTATTTGCATTATGCATTCGCACTTCCGATTGCTTCCAAATTCATCAGATGCAAATATTCTGATGACGAAATACTTTTCTATAATTATTATTTAGGCTCCAACGAAGTTCAAAGTGAACTTGATGAATTCATCAGGTGGTCAAACTGGTTGTCTTTTATTCTCAGCAATTCCCATTTTCCGGGTTGGACCTTTCCAACACGATCCAGTGAACCCGATTGGTGTCCAAGACCCGCCTTTGCCCAATTCCTCGTTAACGATTACCAAAATGACAAGTTTCTTCAGTTTAAAATATCTGTGGGCGATTTTAGCTCATGATCTCAAATGATTCATTCAAGTCCACGAACTTTCCGAAACTAAAATTTTTTTTCTGTTAGACCAAAAATGGTTCTTGCAATACATAGGATAGTGATTGGGATTTCGAATCCTTGCATAATCCTACAATATTTGTGCAATTAGCTTCCAGATTGATGTTTGTTGATAGTTTTGTTACGAAACACATTGATGGGTCTAATGCATTTGTCCTTCCTATATAAAACAGAGTCCATGTTCACAGTATGAGTTGGTTAGCAACACATACTCCCAGGGCTGTTGTCGTCTATTCCTTTTCAACGGTGGAAAATAATAAATGTGATACGTGCACGTTCACTAGCGTAAAAAAATCAGCTTCCCCAATGTCCCCATTAATGCACTTGAATAACAATAAAGAATGTTCGAAATGTACCCAACAAGAGTGCTTAACTCACACACAATAATTTCACGCGACTTGGTATTTTCGTGGTTTGACTGGCTTACCTGGATAGTCACCAGGTTTTCGGGATCAATCAAAGATCAATGTTGTGATTTTACATCACTGTTAACATGAAATTCAGTGGTGAAACTAGTTTTGTGCTTTTCCTAACCAAAACATTGGACATCCAGCTGTCCGTATAAGAAGAATGCAATCATTTTATTGTTCAAAAATGTTAAATTATCATGTAACTTCAAGCTTTCCCATGGCGTACGATATGGTGGAAAATGTTCATTTCGTTCCATGGAGTGAGCCACACCGTAATGTATTTCAATGTTATGTGAGCGAAATACTAATATCACATCCCTAAGAAAGTAGTTTCATAACTATGTTTGTGATTGTGTTTTTGCGGTTATGTGTTTCTGCGTTCCAGCTGAAGATTACACTTATTCGCATCCATAAGAAGACAATAATAGGTGTTGACAACAACCATTCGTCAAAAGCTGCTCAGAAGTAGAAGAGAAATCCACCCCGACTTTTGAGGATTAAAGTGAGATGAAAATCAGTGAAGACTGTGTATAGATTGAAGGGAGGGAGAGTGAAGCTCGATACTCAGAACGTTTTCAAGTGTGAAACTGACACTTGGATAGACAGCCATGTAGCAGACGAGTGGGATCAGATGGGATTTTGCTATGAAAACTTTTCACATGAGGACAAGTCTAGTTCACACAGTTTGTAGGTAGTTCATCAAGGGGTGCAAGAGATGTACGAATGATAACCGACAGTACGCGACAAAGTACTCAGAAATCGTTCTTGAGAAGATAGGCAAAAGCTGAGAATACCATAGGTAAGCCTAGTGAATACATTGATAATCAAACGGGAGAAAATTATCTTCTGTCTGACATTGGATCATCCGAGTATTTGAAAATAGAGTCTTCGAAGTTCATTGAAGCTCTTGAGCATATGAGAAATGAAGCTCAAATGAGTGTCAAGGGTGTGACTGTGAAACAGAGTCAAAAATGGATAAAAGTTTTGACAAAGCACACCTTAAAGATTTCTCTAATGGTTTCGAGGGTTTAATTTGATGATGAACTAGATAAGTAGCATCATCAAACTTGAGTTTATGCGTTTTCTCTGCAAACTCAGGATGGTTTTCAGGAACAGTAGATGGAGAATGACAAGTTTTGTGGTTCTATGATATTAGTGCAAGGGGACGAAGACATTCTACTGGAATGTTATGTTTACAAAGTTTAGAAAAGGGAATACTTCTAACGGATTTTCCATAGTTAGGCCCAAGGATGTCTAGAGGATAAGTAGAAACTTCTTTCAGAGTACCAGTATCGTGCTTCAGAAGTGATGACGATGATATAACAGTTCTGGCCACTTTGTTTCTACACAAGAGTGTGTTATCTATAAAATGGGTTTACGTGATTAGCGTCCTATGTGATCCAGGGCACTAAACAGGCAGTGCTTCAATGTGCATATGTGCAATTTCTTTACTGTTCGTTCTATAAGCGCAAAAATATATACGACCGTTGACGAAACCCGGGAACTGTTGAAGTTTTCCTTACCTGGCAGTAATGATTTTAGTGTACTGTATATAGAATGACTACTAGGGAGAAAGAGGGGTTTCTGGGAACCTTACATCAGCAGTCTAATTGACAACATCACAGGGAATGGTCATAGGTGCAAATCACACACATGAATCCGGTTTGCTTGAAAGGTGTATGTGTGCGTCTTTGCATTGTATCAATATATAAGGATATAAGGTTTAGGCAGAATAATAGATTCCAGTTTGTGCGCATACTTTCCTCAACTGGAGGACTTACATATGAAGTGATAATATTTATTAGAAAGTTTTGTGTTTAGATCTTGGACCCATTTTTTCCCCTACGTTTGACCTGTCGAGCCCAATCAAAATAACTTGCATACGGCATGTGATTTAAATGATTCCACATACAGAGAATTAATGAAAACTTGACTTTATACCAGATGTCAGATGCATTCTGAAAATCCGATCAATGAGAACAACAAATATAATGCACGATTGCAAAACCTGTTCTGGGTTATACAGCCGTGGACGGCGCAAATGGTTAACAATGGGAATAGGTCCGTAATTGGCGAATTCGAAAGACTTCTGCGTAAGCCATTGATGAAATATACGTTTGATGCTTTCGTGGTTGCAGATTTTTAGTTATTTATTCTATTCTATTCTATCGGTATTTTGGCCCAGAATCAAATAGTTTATCACTACATCTTTTCAGCTTCTGTGTTGTTGCTTTCAATTAAACCGAGAACTAGTTAGGTATACTGCGTTGCAACACCTGTCCTCAATGAGACATTCATTTGTTGGGTTTGGATCACCTAGTCACGTGACGCCAACACCTATTTGCTGAGAATATCCAGGCTCAGTTAGGCCTATTAACCTCCAGTAAATAAAATTCGGATTTGTTAGTAAATAAATTAGCAATGAGAGGAAATGATACAGTGTTACTATGGAATTCGATTATCATCTGCTTTTGAGGGGCTCAGTATAATGCCCCGTGAACTGCAAAGCTGTGTGACTACACACCTCTGTATGAGAATGGTGCTCGCGAGAACAGTTGTGAGGCCGAATTGAAACTGCTATGGGGTTTGTATGTGCACGTTGTATTGTTGCATGTGTTTTATGAATTAGTGATAAATCCACGTGGAGATCAGATGCAAAGGTCTTGCTCAATTCTTTCAGGACAGAAGTTCATTCAACATTTCGACTGTTTGCGCCTAATCAAAATTGAATTTTCGTTCAGAATTCTAGCGATACCGTTTTCCCAGAGCTCATTTTAACTGATGCAATGAAAGCAGGTTCCAAAATTAGACAACAACTCATTCACCCAGGCCGTAAAAAAATAGTTTAACTTTTACATTCTGCAGTCAAATTTCGCTTAAGCTTCGGAATCCAGGACTTAATCCCTGTGATCACACAAATGCCTAGAGATATATTACTATTGTTTTTAAGAAACACACTGCATTGTGCTCAAAAGCTACACTCTTTCGACTGCCAATTTTCCCCTTATGTTACCATTGACCCCATTTCCCTCAAAATGACTCACTTCATTCTGTACAGAATGATATTTCACCTACAATATCACACAAATTGTTCTCAAATGTGCACCTCAACAAACTAAAGAACAGGCATTCTGTTTATTCAAAACTTTCTAAACGAAAACTGGCATGGTTCTCGCAATTGACCAGTCTATATAATTAGTTTGTTTGAACAGCCGTATTCTGTATGGTGTGAATAGTAGCAAAATCTTGTCTCAACCTACATCATCGACCGATTTGACTTACTTAGAATTATTCTTCGCTTTAAACTCACAATTGTTGATGTATGTCCAAGCAAGTGTGTTTCAATTTGTGAATGTTTCAACTGTACATTGATCAACTCAAAGTGCCCTAACGTGCTCATATTTTTGCTTAGTATTATCCTCATATACCTCATCGTTTTGTACTTGTTTCTTCGTATAAACTGCACAATACGGTTGATAAAGGGAACTCATTAATGTTACCATTTTACTACAATAACTGTTGCTTGATAATCATTGGTCTTGTGGTTTACAGTTTTTTATTCGCAAAGGAATTAAGAATATGAGGTACTGTACCCACACATTATTCAGACGTGTACCCAGTCACTTAATATGTCCCTAAATCACGAACAGTTTCTATTTCACCACATTGTATCTTGAAATGCCTGGATTCATTGATTGATGTTGCCAAACAGATGAACAACAACACATTCAATGTTGTGGTATGATTAATTTAATTTGTTTACGAAATGGTACTTGCCAATCAGAGTCAATGAAACACTTAGCACTTAGTCTCTCACATCTCCATCATTTTGGAATATCTGTAGTGCAACAGCAGGTAATTGAATTTGCCGTATTGGCTCCAAGTGAATGGTTCACATACGACAAACCGTGACATAGAGCTCAGTGATCATGGAAAATGCCTAGCCTTACCAAATCAAAGGCAAGGGATGGACTATTCGGCGGAATCTTGCGATGAGTGAACGGGAACATTTCTCCCTATTGAGCATAGATGTGTTTGTTTTTCACATAAAAGTTTTACAAGTCAAATCATTGATCTCTTCTGACCAAGTCGAAATTCAAGAGGATTCGATTGAAATCCTAACTAGGATGCACAATGCTTTTAAGCCTTTTCCAGCGTTTGAGATAAATATACTTTTACGAACTTTGGATTATCAGACAACAGGCAGTTGTTAACAGAACGCAGGTTCCATTCCGTTTGATAATAGTGGTAGGAAACACCGGAAAAATAGGCTTTCATTTGGTCTGACTGAATTGTAACATATGTCAATGTTGAAGTTGCATACGATAATGTACCATGAAATTTCGAATTGCCTATCATAGAGGTAATCTGTTGAAACTAAATGTTCTGTTCCAATTGATGACCACAGAAGTTGTCCATGGTGTGTTGACACAGCGACCGGTGCACATTGCAATATTAATGGTAGACAAATAGAGGTTCCTTAATGCAATGACCTAGGCCAAAAGGAAAATCTGATTAGACCACTAGTGATGGTGTGGCGGACATCAGAAATGGCATGCATGCGATAGTAGCGGTAGTAGAAATTAAGATACAGTTTACCAAATTACCATGTATTGGTGCTCTATTCAAAAATTGTTACAATATCCTTATGCAATTAGTTGATGACGTTGCTGCCCACAATGCAGAGTGATACCGTGATTTACCCCTCCATCTTTCAGAATTGCCCGCTATTTTTAATCTTATGGTTTTCAAATTCTCGTCTTTCTGTTAGTGCGTTGGAGAATGATTCTAACTTATTCACTCATCTAACAACGAAAATCTCCAAGTCCCTGATTGTAACTACGCTATAACTTGAAATTGGGTTTCATTACAGAAGTTGACGGCCACAGTCCCACCGATTGAAACCCACATACCAAAGGCCATCAACAATCTGGCTAGCGTTTTAATTCCAACAGAATTAGATTTCTGCTGTGACGTTGGATGCTAGCAACCTCCTATATCATTATCATCCGCTTATTGAAGTTAGAACTGCATGCTCGAAACACACTTAATCAAGCACTCAAAATCCCCTTGTCCAAAGTATCGAGCACGAGCGTTTAATGACCCAAATCAACTACCAACGCTTACGTAACCTATTATTATCCGAACAAGAGAACTGTAGAACTATAGAGACTAATATGTCCCCATGCCAACTCTTTGCTATAATTATTTGATCTCAACAGTTTACCCAAATACAAACCCCTTTATTTCTTACATAAATTTGATTGTTGTGAATTGAGAAGGAACTCATGGAAAACACATATTCGCCTGAGATCCGTGTTCAGAATACCACGATGGGATTACTTTGTGTTTTGAGGTTATCGAAATCAGTTCATTTGTGCATTATGTACAATAACCTGATGGTTATATTATTCACCACCTCACGTGTTATTACACACCAATAAAATAATCTGGAAAAAAATCCATCCTGTTCACATGTGATAGCCGGTTGCCAAAGTTCTCGGAGTGACTAACAATGTAACGCACCAAGTAGGTTGGTGTATTATCAAGTCCAAAAACAAAAAGACTGTATACCATCATATTTTGGCTGTGTGTGTGATAGCGTTCAAATCTCATTCAACAGGGTCCAGAGGTTGCCACTATCAGTAATGTAAATCAAGATGCAACTACTACCCACACTCTAAAAATCTTATGTGTTGTGTATGAAATATTGTGATTCACTGCCTTAACAGCTCGCGAAAAATATCGGATGATTATTAATTCAATGCCGGTCTACCAAGGTTATATCAAGTACATGCTTTGTACGATTTCTACTTTCTTACAATCGTTGGTCATCGAAATTTCATTTTATGTGAAATGCTCTGCAGCAACAACCCGCATACATATATATATATATGTTTCGAAAACTGGGCTTCCATCCATTTCTTAAGGTTTTATTTAGATAAACTTTCCCACAGGCGACATTAAATCCTAAAATCTCGAATAACCCATTTTTATACAATGCTGTGATTTGGTTTTGGATTGCCTTCGATGGCTTCAAGGCTCCGGGCATTCAACGAAGTGAATAAAGGTGCTGCCACTATGGCTGGATACATTTCCGTTCGTTGATAATTTATAATACGAAAGTGCTCCGGGCTCTACAAGGAGAGAAGAGCTGATAGGAATATGCAGCAAAATGTTCCCCAGCCTGTGTTCCCCTGACTGGAAAAGGCACGAGACTGGGCGGTGGTAGACGACTGAAAGGCAGCCCAGTGAAAGTGAGAGCATATACACAAAGGGCGGTAACAGGGAATGGTGAGAGAACACTAGTAGACATGTCGTATAAGGTACGGTGTTTATGGTAAATCCAAAGGCAGCGAAACGCTTTTAGTCCAAAACGTTCAACGAAAAGCAAGCATTCACGATAAAGTATTACTGGCGCGATTGCCAAGCCNNNNATTTCTTCAGTTATGCTAATGGTCTACCGTGTATCCACGGCTAACTAAATAAGTTGATAGGTTACTCCAATGATGTGTGGTGCTTTGATCAAGAGTTATGCAATCGAGAAATTGGACTCAAACAGTTCCGGACATCTGATGCTGTCAAAATAAATCAGACATTCTTTCCAACCCTGTTTGGTCTCCCCCGAAACAAACTGATTATTTGTGCACGTATATATTTGCTTGATCGTATGAGAGATTCACGTGATCACTTCCAATTCAAAATGTCAATAATCGCTAGACTGGCAATAAGGCTTGTTAATGGATTGGGAATATATATATATATATATATATATATATATATATATATATATATATATATATATATATATATATATA
>UZAN01044847.1:5266-24034 GCA_900618425.1 Echinostoma caproni
CCAATCAGATTGTGTCCTTTACATATCAATTGATCGTTCTATGTTCATTTATTCGGGTTCAGCGTTGCCAGCGTGTGCGTTCCCTACTTCGAGGGGTCGGGATCAGACGAGCTGATGAAGCTCCGCTATAGCACCCCCCCCCTTTAAACTCGACAGCCGGTCGTAGGATCGTAATATCACGTATATTTGGAACGGCTTTGTTGCCGTGCGCGTGCGATCCGTTTGTCGTCGTGTTTGCAGGATTTCTTCGGCCTTACTGAGGGTGCTGACTTTTGTGGCTTTCTGCTGGGAATTGGCATGGCGAATGAGTCCAATAATATGTCGAGCGACAAATTTGGTTCGGGATTCGGTTCATCATTGCAACACAACCACCTTTGCCGTTCTCTGCTGTTTTAAGTCAACATTGTTATTACTTCTCTGTGAAGTTATTCAAAGTATTCTGTAAAAGCCTATTGGGCGAGATAAGCTCCAGCTTTGTTACATAGCCCAAAATAAAATTTTATATTGAATTTCAATTTCGCCAAAAAAAACCGCGAGCTTATGCTCACCAACTGTGTACACAGTGATCTTCTGTCAAGCAAACAAAATCAGCGATGCAGTGGAGAAGAGGAAGACAACAAAACAAGTCACTGGGTCAATGAAGTCATGGGCAACAAATCCACGCAGATACGAGGGACTGTTATTATTTCAGTGATTTTGATGTGAGTCGGATAGCTAGGTAGACGTAGAAGGTCGAGGAACAGGCTAAGTTGTTATCAGTATATTATATGTCATAACCAACCAGAGGTATTATGTAACCCATGATTATGAAATGTGATGAATACCCTTACTTACGTTATGCTTGATGTACGGAATCCGAACACCTGTGAATTGTATAGCACAGTTGCTCTTTTACACTTTCGTCAAATGTGCATTCCCCGTACCGGTTAGTCCTTTCAGGCTCAATGACCGATGCGTCCTTTGTCCGTAAACGGAAACAATGTTCCAGCTCCAGGCCCGTATCAACTTTCTAGGATCTTCCTCAGGCAAATCAGACCTCCCATGAGGCACCGATACGCAACTGGAAACAAATCAGTAGCCTGTAGACCACCTTGGTAGCTGGTTCCGCGTAGTGCATCCACGAGTCTTGTGGAGGCAATTTGTACACGATCAAACTTAGCCAGTTCATCGACCGTGTAGGGGTATGTCACCGCACCACCATATTCAAATCTTCGTCTGACATGGGAAGCGGACGGCAGTCTGAAGGCGTCCATTGTTAGCCGGTTCAAAGACCGCCAAATAGAATCTAGAATGTTCCACGCCCTGGCACATACCCGATTGGTGTTTTCTGAGGTATTTATTGATGACGTAACCGTACCTCTCAGCCTCCTTTCAGGCTCAATCACGGGTGTTTTATAAAATAAACCAAATAATCAGTTTGACTTTGTGATAAATTATCGGTTCATTCGTTTGAAGGACTGCAAACGGAAATGGCGTCTCCGTCTGCTACTAACCCAAACAAAACGTACTCCCTCCTGCTTGAGTGTGCTTTGCAACTACATTCCTGCAGCTGCTCCACCGTGAAAGTGATTGCACTACTTGTGATTGGAGCATACCAATCGACCAGTTCTACCACACGTGATTCGGGTTTCAGGTGTCAAATCAATTGTTGTTCCGTTGAACAAGATTTTGTTGTGTGTTTGAGCACGCACCCTCCCGTGAAATTGTTTGTCTTTATTGATCCAAACAATGAGGACATCACGAATTCGGTCTGAGTACTGCATCGCATTCCATTTGGAACATATTAACTAACTGTTGGTCTTTTGGTATTCTACAGTTTATTCCCATCAACTCACTCCTCCTAGTCTGTGCCGTTTACTATCAGTCTCAAAGACTCTCATTCTGTAACCAGCGATTTCCACTTGTGCGAGTCTCTCGACGTATTTCCGCTTCTAGAACAAAGACAGTTGATTTCTCGACAGCTGTGAGTATCACATTTGACAGGATTCCCAAATGTGCTGGTTTTTCCTGTGTTTCCAGAACGTTGTACTGAGAACCATCGGTCACTTTATAGAATACGTTTTTAAATTAAAACATTACCAATTCTCATGATCTTTTGGAATAAAAAATAAATTCGTGCCTTCAGAAATTTTGGATTTTTCAAGGCGAATGCTGCGCAGGTTGGGCCGAGGTTTTGTGGCACAGGATATGATCGAAGAAAATTGAGTGGAATGTAGACCAGATTCACTGCGGCTGATTTGTCCCGAGACCTCAGTCGTGTTTCGAGACACCACCGGATTCCTTTTAGCACAACATGCACTTCGATAGGCAGTTCTACGTCAAGTGCATGTTTGTTTATGTGCGAATGATTGAATTGCAGTCTGGTTGGAATGTGGAAAAACATTCAAAATGAACAACCCCGTGAATCGATGCCGTGTTTGAACTCAAAAATACGGAAAGGTATCTACGGAGGAGTAGAAAAGGCTCATGGTTCTCCAAGCAGCTCTTAAGGTAAACGTTGGAAAAGCACTGTATTCCAATAACAGCAAGCGCTTTTAGTGGCCTACAACGATCGAAAGCGTCGAATTTGATGTTTTATTCTCAATGATCACTACATTATCTTTTCGTTTTATCCTCCACGACAGAGTATTGCAATCCAGCATACAACCGAAGCTACGACAGGCAACTGAGTGACAATTAGTTTCAAGTTTGTTACCTTCATACATTCGGAATGTCAATATTCCCCCCAATATTGGACATGGCTTTTAACTGTGATGCGGCAAATATTACAAACCACCTGATTTCTATGTGATAGGAATGTGTGCGCGGAACTATTTCTCTCCCTCTCAAATGAGTGACTGTCTCACCCATTGACAGTTTCGTATCACTGCTCGACTTGACTGATCTTGTTTAACTCGGTTCAGGCTCTCTATGGGGTACAGTGGCGAGCCGGACCAAATGGAAGCATCGTAATTTTGAGGTGCATTTTAACTATCAAGATCTGTTCCTTACTATTTCCATGCACATACGCCCGACAGATAACTAAACCAATGCAGCCATCCGACTAATACAGGTTTGTTTATGTTTTACCGTGATACTCAGTGTTTTTCCCTAATTAGTTGTTGTCAAATTTTGTTGGTTTTAAGGTGTGTTTCTCCGTCTTTGGTATTGTGCATACGAAAATATTTTGGAAACGATAGAAATTTGTACTTGAATGTGTAACTCCAAAGGGGTTTTCCCTCAATGCTGAAGAATTTGGGTTAGGACTAGTTATCGGTGGTTTTCGACTAGAGGATGATTGGTCGACTTTGAAGAATCGCGTGAAATTTTCAAGCTTGATGAGTAAAACTGCAGTGCTCGGTACGATCTAAGAAATGACAGCTTTAAAATGAACCTTGGATAAACATTTCTCTCAATATGTTACACCTCAACACTCGGTTTCAAGCAGAGATTGTGTGCAAGATGAGACAGTGATGTAAATGGTATTGCATGTGCGGTTCAGTGGATTGGCATGTGATTTGTGGGAATTGCGGTAGCGCTTCCCGGCACTAAATGCCACAGATTGATCAACAATATACAGTCCGCGTGTATCGGTGGCTATTCTCATAATTATGCAGCTATCTCAAATGACCGGTCGGGTCAAGTCGAGAAAGCGCACTAGTTCGTTTCAGTGAGCAACTATATTCCATGGCTAAATACTCATTGTTCTTTGATGGAGAGATGAAGTAGATTCTGAACAGATATTGGCAAAGATAATCAATTTGTCATTCGGAACAACGGTTCATCGTTAGAAATTAAATCAAATCTTATCAGTTCCGTTTTATTCTCAATGGCGAACTGAGCGAACCGAACAAACGGTTACGTGAATCAAATATTTTAATTCATTCACACCAATCCTAGCCTATGGTAGGAACGAGCTTAGCATGATCTCTTGCAGTGACCCACCAAAGGTTTTATCGTCAACATCTGCGCCCAATAAAACTGCACGCAGTAAGTAATCCTACGAAATATATGCAATGTACGCACGACTTCTGTCAGGTTTCCAAGCATCGATTCATTCGTGCTCCAAAACAGTTGACGATATTTTTGAGATTGTCAGTCTGCAAATAGTAACAGTTCATTGCCAGTCGGCAATAAGGCTCAAGTTTATTTCATTATCACCGAAGTAGTAAAAATTTGTTTTGTTGATTTTCGTTGGTAACAGTGGTCTAACCGAGTGTGTTGTGAAATATTTATCAATGGAGACAAATGCTCTTTGCAAGTAAGGTACGTCCGACAAGTTTTCTGATAGTTTTCGGTGGTTGGCTCCACGTTCCTATCAAGATACAACTTGGATTATGCCCTCTACGGGTTGGAAACTAAAGCGCACTGATACGGCGGTTTTGTCTAAAACAATACCGCATATTTTAGAGTACCTCTCACTGGAATAGTTTAAGAGTAAGTTCTCCTTTTGTCTCCGTCACATCCCGAACGCGTGAACTAGCGACTGTGGGACTGTGGTAAAATGTCCTAACTAGCATGAGTAACTGCCTCTCAGAACTCACTAGCGCAAAAGATAGAACCGACCGAACCCGATAGCATCAATCGGCCTTATTTGGACTGCTGTGCATTCTGCTGATCTAGGTAGTTACAGTCTGAACCTCTTATTTCCGTTTGACGAAAATAGCGGATATATGCTTAGAATGCTCAACCGCTCATCGCAAAATGGAATCAAATGTCGACAAGTTTGTAGAGGCCTGAGAAAGCCACGTTATGCGTTGTTGTATGGTGTGTGTGTGTGACTGTCCACTCTCCCTTTGCACCTCGCAAAATGCCCCCATTTGCGAATTACTGGCAGTTGGCTAAAATCCCTGAGTACAAACCAAATAGCGAAAGACGTATGAAGTACACATAGGTTCTCGACTTGATTGGGTATAAGTCGAATGCAGTACAAATTGATGAACAGGAAATCGACTCTCCATTGTTTGCCGTTTTCACACAGCCTCCCTTCCTTGCGGTTCAATCTGTAACTGAAGACTCTGCTTGTGGAATCGAAATGGAATTTACCTGCTTTGTGCTGGGCAACCTAGAAGTACCTTGCCCTTCAGCAAATCGTTTAGTCACGTTTAATCATATATCGGAGTTGATATGAAATATTAATGAATGATAATGTAGATGGATAATATGGGTGGACGGTCTTCACAATTGAAAAGTACCCGTTAATTGATCCTTTCTATAAAACGTACAACCATCAAACATTCATTCAGGAAACGGATACTTTCAGAGTATAGTCGAGAGCGTCATTGTGTTCAAGGGAGATACCGACTATCAGGTTCAATCATTACGCACGTGTTCATTTGTCACCAATTGAACGAGTTTTAAAGGGTAAATCCGGTTGCAATGAGAATCTGGTTTCCTCCTTTCCAATCGATGCACAATGGGATCTGTACGGAACAAACTGCTGAAATGTACTTTGGATAACGCGATTTAAAATGCAAGTGCGTGTTTTGACAAGCTATATATCTCAATAAAAAAAACATAAAGCAAATTGCATTTTAGAACTGCAAAAAGTCTGCCGTGGGCTATTTTGGACAATATGAGAATATGTGAGGTCAACACAAATAATAGGAAATTTATCACAGAATAACACAAAACAAATTGATTTAAGTTTTCCATCTGATACCTGTTGGTAAACGATCTGTTGTTCATGTGCTGTCTACTGATGATTTCTGATGAGGGTAAATCCACCAGTTCCTCCAATTACCAGAACTACTCTAATCAACAATCATTTGTGGCCATAATAGAATCCATCGTAGCAAACTGCGGACGATAGAAAAATTCCGAAGAAATGGAGTCAATGATAAGAAGTGACAAATGATCAAAAGCATCGATGACGATATTACAGTTCGCGAATCGAATTTATTGATGAACGCTGCAAGAAACAATGAGCTATTTCCCATCACTCGTATTCCGCTAAAGCAATCATGATATATTTGAAAAACATTGCATTTTTGGGTAAACGGTTACATTGAAGCTAGTCTCCGTACGGGACTCACAATTTCATTTTCCAGCCGAGTATTTTCTGCAATTTGAACCACTTCAATTCAAAATGAATTCCACGGTTTCGTCCTACGGTAGATGTTCAGTTTTCAAGACTGCCTTGTCAGAGCCGCTGACGTTGTATTCATGGTGAATAATCCCCGTTCCAGGTAACTGAAGATTTCTAGACACAACGATGATTATTCGTTCCGGTTCTATTCCAAAGGATACCTTATCCTCAGGTTGATACGCGATAACTTGTGATACCAGTGTTCCCAAAACTGAAATGAAAGATGGAACCAATCGACGAAGTGAAGCCCACATTTTATGAAATCAAGTGATATGTAGGAAACTTTACCTCTTTAACGCCATTGTTCATTTATCTAAGCTACAAACACATTGCATCACGAATTTTCACGGCTGTTATGGCGTTCCGCTGGGGACAATAATGCCAATAGTTTGTCAAGTAATTCATTAAATTGAAGCTTTACCGAGTTATATGAAAGCTTTGAACCAAAGAGACCAACGTTACGATATTGGCATAAATAAGATGAGATTGGTACACCAAACGTGGGAAAATGTGAAATAACTAGTGGATGCATTGGAAAGCTCATAACGAGCACTCTCCTTATCGGTCAGAGTATGGACAATAAATCTAACAATCTCTGTCCGCGGGTATCCGAGATGGGAGGAGTTTGTATTTGGAATGAGTGGAGGGGTGGAATTAGCATGCACTAGTAGGGGTCGACAGATTTAAGTGCAAATGTCACTCGGTTCCGGCATCCACGAATGATTGTAGTATTCGTAGTAATACGCACGGAATTCCGATCTCCAACCACGCAATATGAATCGCAGGAGCCGAATCAATAATCAGCTATCACGGACTAGATTTCAGTAGCACTGGACCACAATGGCATGAATTCGCAATGTCCTAGGAGGACGAGACGGGAGGAAAAGGCTACAGGAATGGTAGTAAGCAGCAGTTCGTTTATTGAAAGAAATGCAGGTAATGAAATATGTTCAAAGGGAGATAATTGGGCTTCCACCAACGAGATTGTGGTATTGCTTGCATAATCTTGCTTCTGTCTGCAAGGTCTTGGATTGGCTGGCACCATCCACCAACGACGCTTATTCAGAAGCCATGCACGTGTCATTGACGTCAGCATTCAAACTTGATTGATCGCAACTGTCCTGAAACTGTAACGCGCCGCTCCAGGGCAAGCAACATCGTGTAGGCCTGGATCACCAAAATCTGCCAAGACATTGAATACTTTCTCATTGGGAACCACTATCTCAACTATTGATTGAGAAATGTAACTCGTAGCACATTTCTGTTTTTCATCAAAACGGATTGTTCGAATGTATTTTATGAAGAATGGTACCAGTCTCTCACTTATTTTCACTAATCTTGCAGAGACCGAACGTGCTGTCGATTCCTGAATAATTCGATCACGGAAAATAATAGAAACTGATTAAATCTTAAATTTTCTGGTCATCGATTTCCCGCGTATGACATAAACGCGGGATGCAGTGTAAGAAAAACAGAGGACACTCTGAAACATTACCAACTTTAGACTTCACTGTCTACTCTAGTCCATGTCAAAAACAATTCATTGAACAACTACAACAAATCTGTTCGATTATTCATCTGCATTTGATTCTATGTCACCGAAAGAATTCAGTGCATCAAGTTGAGTAGGAATAAGTCAAGTCCTCTAGTCACTGAATCTGGTGTGCTCCAATNGCCCTATCTTCGTTTCTTTTGTCTGTTTTCAATAATGATCTTTCAGTTCCACACCCTGTTCTTATCCAAAAGTATGCTGACGATGGCGTTTTATATCTGATCGTTCCTTCTTCTTCGAAATGTGTCCCCTTTACTGAAAATCTGTCCCGAATCTAACAGTTTTCAAACCAGTTTGGCCTTAACCTTGAAACATCTAAGTGCTTGTTCAGCATTTTCAATTTTTCCGTCTTCACATTCCAGTCAAATACCTCCGTGGTACTATCGTTAATAATGTTTGGTGGTCAACAAATTCGTATGAAAACCTGTGTGACTTCTTCCAATAAGATCATAAACAACTCCTATCAACCTTTGCATTGTGACTTGATTCTTGTCGCTCCCACTCGTTCCTCTCTCGAATAAACATTTATATCAACTTTTCTGACGCGAATCTTGATCAACAAGGAACGAGTTGGAAATGAATTATATCAATCTTTACTTGAAAGAATCAAACTTTCGAGACATTTTTCACAGCACTCTATTGGATCTGTCTCTACTTCTACATGTTCTGCGTTATGGTTACCAGTGTACAATTTTTAACTGAAACATAAGCATATCTCAACCGTAAATGGCTTCTAGGAGGACTTGATTACCAAGCACCCTTAACAAGACTGACGTTGAAGGAACAAATACAGTTGTGCTGTTCGCCTTACCTACCCGCGAGGTGAACCGTATGCGGTATAAGTTTTGGCCAAATGCGCATCGAGATTTAAGTGTCATTTTCCAGTATGCAAGACGACAGCGTTTGCGTACTTGGTAGTGCAAGCCGAATACCGGCGGTTCAATTGAAGTGGTAGAGTTAGTGGGTAATTTAAGTATAATGATAGCTATATGCCACTCCTCTCACCCCTGAACTCCACTCCACAAGAGCGACCTCGTCACAAAGCACTGAAGGACTGTGAGAACTCTGAAGTTCACACTAAACATTTTCGGTGCTACGTCAACTGACTAAGTACAGCAAAATTTATAACAGATTGAAACAGGTGGAGAGTGAAGACAAATATCTGCGAAGGAAATCGGAGTTTAAGGAGAGGTGATGAACTTGTGACAATTGATGTTGGTGAGTGTGTCTACCTGTGTGTGTGCGTGAGAATTGAGTTTGTTTGTGAATGGGTGGGTAGGTGATCATAAACAGCGAGCAATATGCGTTGGATATTTGCTTGTTTATTTTTGATCTCTTTCTTGGCCGATTGTTGAAACTCGATGGCTTTAAGGTAAGCCAAAATCTGCTCCGTCCCCACGGCTGTCATAAATACTTTTACTTACTTTACTACGGCTGGCTCCTTGGAAAGGATAACCCGGCTTCATGAATGTCTCTGATGGCCGCTATCCATGCTTGGCTGTCGGCTGCAATATCCTTGCAAATGTCGATCCAGTTTGTTTTCCATCTGCGAGTGTCGTACACCATCCGGAGGCCAAGTTGGTCGACGTCTTCGAATACGGTATCCAGCCAGGTTATTAACTGCCCCTTTTGTCGGCTGCGCCAGCCAGGATATGGTGTCGGAGCCAAGAAAATACTCGTAAACGTTTCGTCGAGTCTGCGGAGAACATGGCCCAGCCATTGCAGTCGGCGGCGTGGTATTTGCGATGAGAGACGGACGATGTGGCATCGACTTCTGATGTCCAAGTTTGAGACCCTGTCTCGCCAGTTTACCTTCAGGATGAATCCGAGACACCAGTTATCGAAGATCTCCAATCGACGGATGTCCTCAGCTCTCAGCGGCCAGGTTTCGCAGCCGTATAATAGGACTGATCTTACTGCTGTGGCGAACACCCTGAGCTTGGTATTGGGGCTGATCTCGTTCCGGTGTCAAAGGGTGGTTCGAAGTTGCAGAAACGCTTTTCGGGCCCCGTCAATGCGCCGCTTTACATCGTCTTTGGCTTATCCATCGGGTAGGATGGTGGACCCAAGTTACTTGAATTTTGACACAGTTTCTATTGTGCAACCATCCAGTTGCGGCGAATGTTCCTCTTGATCGGGTGGAGTAGCGAACACCTTGGTTTTTGTAGGATTAATCTCAAGGCCGATCTCAGAGGCAAATCTTTTGATACGACTGAGAGCTGTTTGCAAGGCGGTCAGGTCCTCCCCAAGCACTATCACATCATCGGCAAATTCGAGGTCCGTAATCCAGCGATCCGCGGAAACTTGCACGCCTTGGTAACCTGTCCACTGCTCGACGCATGATCCAATCAAAGGCAAAGTTGAACAGCGCTGGAGATAGCGGGCATCCTTGTCTTACTCCTGACTTCAGATCGGAGGAATGAGACTCTTCGCCGTAGGCACGGATACGAGCTTTAATTTGGGTGTAATACGACCTCAATATATTGACCAGCTTTGCCGGGACGCCATCTATAAGCATGATCCTCCACAGTGACTCGCGGTCCACTGAATCGAATGCGGCACGATAGTCAATGAAGCATGTAGCGTTGGGGCGCTGAAACGTGTAACGGTGTTCCAGAATTCACCTTAGGATGAAAATCTGATCGATACATCCTTTGCCGGGTAGGAAGCCGCCTTGATTTGGCCGAGTACGTGCATGTCTCACTGTAGCAAATCGATGAAGCACAAGCTGGACAAACGCTTTTGCAGCCGCATCTAGCAGACTGATGCCCCGATAATTCTCGCAAAGTGTCTTATCGCCCTTTTTAGGGAACGGAAGCAAAACCGAGGTGGTCCAATCAGTTGGACACGTTTCGGTCTCCCAGATAGAGCAAAAGAGAGAGTGAAGGGGTTGGATGATCACTGGAATACAGTTTTTGTAAATTTCTGCCGGGATTTCGTCTTCACCAGGGGCCTTGCCAGACTTCAATCGACCGATCACTGCGGCTATTTCTTCTATCGTTGGGGGATCACAGTCGACTTCGTATGGAAAGAATATCCGCCGAATTGCCCAGCGGATGACTGAGAAGTTGACTGAAATGCTCTACCCATCCGGTCATTCTACCGTCGATATCGAGGATCAGTTCCCCGGATGAGTCGCGCAGAACGGGTTGTGAAGATTGCCTTCTACCGGACGCTGATCCTATGAGGCGAAAGAGATCTCCGAAGTGAAATAAACTGGATGCGATTTCCATCTTGATCGCTATTTCGTTCCAGTAGTTGCGCCGATCTGATTTTGTAGAGCGACTTGCTTCCCGTCTGAGTCGCTGGTAATCGTGGTGACCAGCTAGACGGGCGTTCCTGGCGAGCGTCGAGCGACGGATGGTTTTCATCTGATATCCAATCGTTGTAGCTGCGTTTAGTGGTACCAAGCTTGTTTAGTGCAGCCTGCTGTACTGCAGTTTTTATCCTGGACCACTGCACGTCAGTGGTATCTGTTTCGATGACAGATGGGGTACACTCGTTTGCCAGTCGGGTTTGAATTTCATCCAGCAGTGTTATTGATTTCTCGCAACACTCTAATGGGCCCACATTGATGCGGCTTGGAGGAGTAGTCTTAACACAAGTGGTCAGCCGAAGGCGAAGTTTCGCAGGAACCAGCATGTGGTCGGATCCACCTCCGTTGCCCGCTTCGGCGCCGCGATAAGATCTACAGTCTTCTACTGATGAGATGCAACGTGACCGTATCGAGATATAGTCGATCTAGTGGGCTGTTATACCATCGTTGGAGTACCAAGTAAGAAGATGCTTTTTGAGATGCTGAAAACGCGTATTTTTTATGGATAGCCGGTTGAAATCAGAGAAATTAATTAGCCTATCACCGTTTTCGCCGCGATGGCCTAATCCGAATTTTCCAATTATATGTTATGTTGATGGTTCTTGTCCGCCCGTTTGAGCATTCCAGTCTCCCGCCGCGATGAGTACATCTCTCTTGTGGATGCGATTTACTACCTCCTGGAGACTGTCGTAGAACTCGTCCTTCGCTACGCTGTCGGATGGTAGAGTGGGGGTGTAGACTGCTACCACGGTGAGGTTGGTGGGATTACCTTTGAAGCGAGCTACAGCGATCTTTGCCGATATTGGTTTCCTAGAGAGTAAGGTAGCGTTGGTGCGCTGGCTCAGCGCTATCGCAACACCATGTTGACCTGAATTGTCTGAGCCACTATGGTAAAAAAGTAGTGGCAATCAAAATCGGGGATCTTGATGCTACGAGAGCTGGAGCCAGCTAATCGCACTTTGGATAAACATGCAACATCTACGCGGTAGTTGTGTAAAGTGCGCATGGTTACTGTTTGACTCCCAATGTCCATGAGGGTCCTGACGTTCCAGCATCCCACGTAGAGTTGCTTTCAAAGTCGGATAGGTTGAAGAAGTCCAGTTCGCATTCTTGACACCCCGACCACTGGAGGAGCACGGGGCGCGTCGCTTGCCGGGGACGCCGTAGCATGGGTAACAAAGCCTGTAGTGGACATAATCTTGAAGGTACTTGGGAGTTTGGTACGAGATTCGTACCCAGCGTCACTCGGTGTTTATTTTGAGGGCGCACCTGTAGCCGTTGCACAACCAAGTGCGAACTGCAAGGCAGCAGGGAGTAGACCCTCAGCTCGCAAGTGAGGGGGTCAATGACTTTAGTTTTGAAAGGCCAGTCACATCGGCCTTCGTCACGACACCGTCATTGGGCTTATGCAGCTTTTGATCAGGAGCCAGGTGACCAGCCTGAAACCCACTACACCCTGGTAGTGCCGCCGCTGTTTGTTCGCGGCTGCTTATTTGTTGCAGTGTACTACAACTTATTCACAGCCAACCTTCTTCGGAGAAGGTATCCCCCTATCCACAACCCGGGGACGCGCCTGGTAGCATTCAGCTCTGCTTAACTCGAGGGTCACCAGGATGTCATATATATATATATATATATATATCGGTCGTAAAAGTGTCCAAAGAACTTCCAAGCACTCGGGAACCGTATGTTCATAATTTCTTGTCTATGAGTTTGGATAAGCCAACGCTAATGTTGCTGTCGTTGGGGCCGAAATTCTGCCTCCATCTCATGCTACTGGACAACTAGAGTTGGAAACTCAGTTTGGTCACCTATAGGAACAACTGACAGAGTTTACGCTATCATCTCATCTCGAGGCTTAGAAGCTTACATACAATTTGGTTCAAGAAATATATATATCAATAACATCTAAAGCAACAAATGAATGGATTCCATAGTCGAAGAATTTCGAAAAGCTTTAACACCTCCAAAACAATCGGGATATTTTGATCACAGGCCCGGATAAAAGTGCTGGAGTTGTTATTCTAAACCGAACGGATTATATCATTAAGATGAATGAACTACCCGTTGACAGCACCAAGTTCACCGCTAACACCGGGAGAAAAAATGAAACTGCTGGTATAGAAAGGAGAATATCCAAGGTGAGCGGATATTTACAACAGGATGACGTAATCAATTAATTCACCTATGGAAGAATTAGACCGGTCGGGACCGCAATAACTTGGCTCTGGGAACTACTTAGGATCCACAAGCATGGGTTACGGTTGTGCCCCCTTTAGGACATGATAAAGTGGTTATGACTGCTGAACTAACATGTTGCACTGCCTCCAAATTTTCTTATCCTGGTCCATTCGCAAGCTGATACACCCACTACTTCTGCTAAAGCGGCGCATGCCATTATTTCCTGCAATCCTATGGCATCACTTTCAGCGAGTAGTTTGCATTATCGGGAACGCTGGAGTTTATCATTACCATTAGTGAAGTATAAGACCCTGTGTCGTATTCGAAATCTCCTCCCTCCCTATAGAATAAACAGGCACCTACGGTTTAGCAGTGACTTTTTCAAAGTTAGAAACGTATCTATTGATTAAAATGTTCTAGACCAGGACTCTCTTCAATTAGCTGTCTAAGTAGATTGTGCATTGCTGTCGTACGATGATTCATCAATTAATTCTAAAAAGGTATGAAAGCGTTCGTTGCAGGTTGCATCAAACCTGACCATTTAACAGTGGTTAGATTGAATGATAGAGCCATTGCTTGCCGATTATCCATATTGGCTGATAAAGCAGACGAAGCGGGAGCGTTATCTACTGGGTCAGCACAGAAGTGCCGCATCACCGTATTAATGCGACAAAATTCAATTAGACAAGATTTGCCTTCACGACGGTGAGAGTTCTCGTTGTGTACCTTTCCCTCTGTGCATTGATTTTGGGAGAACTCGACAATTTGAACGTTCATATATAATTGAAAGTGGATCATCCTCTCTGAGGTGATCGTTCGAAAAATGGATACAGTCGTGCGGTTCGTTCTACCAACCTGATACGTGAATCCTATTCTCTTTAGATATGAGCCATAACCAAAACGGAGGCTACACCGAAGTTTCACTTTCTTAAATTTAATACAGATGTGTTTGGCTTTCGAGTTGCAATTGAAAGCATGTGCAGCCAGGGGTCTATCATCTTTGTTCGGTGAAGAGCTTGATATTCTTGCAGCCTTTTGGTGCTGCTCCCCGGGGAGTTAAATCCCACGCAACTTGGTCAGAAATGCACATCAAACAGCTGGGCGAGCGATCCAGTAGGAGTACCTAAATGGTTGATCCTCAGATGAAAATTAATCGGATTGCACTCGGGGATGAGATAGATTTTTCAGACAATCGTGTTTGGATTAGCTGATTGGATAGTTGAGGTATGAGGTACATTTTTTGTTCTGGGAATACCCTTGCTGTATTGTTTTGGTTACATTGTGGGAGTAGAAATGGATGTGTATCCACGGATTGCTAACAAATTCAAAATTAGCATAATATAATGAAGTAGATAATTGAATTTATTGTTTGATAACAGAAGACGCAAACAGATTGGTAAACTTATTCATCCCAGATGAATGGTTTCTCATGGGCATGGTACTTGGTTGTTTCAAATTATCAAATACTATACCAAGCTCCTTTCAATAATTGATAGCGTTTTGGCAAATAAACAATTTACCTCCGTCTCACAATGATCCAGCGACTTTCTAACCCCCTTGCAATTTATGCATCACTATTACTGAAAAGGGGGAAAACTGAAAACCACATATCTGCGATAGACAAAGGAAAGAAGAAAGTGAAACGCACCACAAGAATAGTGAACGTGCTCATTTCAGAGCAGTGAACTGTTTAAACTCATATATCGTGCCGGTTCGATCATTTGAAAAGCTCCGGAATTCGCTCGCATTCCCATTCGTCCAAGCATATCAACACAATATTCGCTCTGACTTCCGTTAGATGGGAAACAAGAATTTATCTTCTGTTCTGCGAAATCCCCTCAGTGCATGCCTGTCAGTACTGTTCACACTGAAGTCGCCATAGAATTTTACTCAATGCGGTAGGCTAGTAATACTTAATATCCTCCTATCTGGAATAAAAAGCATCGGATATCGGTGCACATGGATACATCTCGTGCTGAGATTTCCTTTGATCATCCTAATGAACCATATGGCGCTCATTGATATTTTAGCAAATACGGATCTAAAAACTTTGGAAGTGATACCGTGAAAGCTGAGTGCAGCTGATTCAAAAAGTGCAGTAACAATTTTGGATACTGCCAATGGAAACAAATCCGCTCTTACTAAATGTTTATCCTCTGTGGTCCCTAAAACATGTACAAACGTCCATGCAAAAAACGCTTCACTCATCTTTATTACATGTGTCTGTCTGTAGGAATACTTGGCATCAACAAAAATGAGGTTTCAATAGTTGGATTTCCTTTTCGAGGAACACTTGGCTTGTATCTCGGCGAAATTGCCTAATATCATCCACCTACGTATGTTTCAACCGTCAGTAAATACTTTTGGTTAACCGGAGAGAGAACGACAAGCTAAAGGCACTTGGGGAACCAGACCGCGTTTCCCCTTATGGCAACACAGATTGGATGCACTCAGAATGCAGCGCCACAATGTGTGATCCACGGTCAAAGCGACTGAAGTTCTATAACATTCACTGAGGCGGTGAATTTCCCGAGGAACAAGCACCGCTTTTCTGACTTTGAATCGTGAAGCAGTGAAAGCAAGCCCAATTGCAAATTTTAGATCTGATTCTTAAGAACTCCGAGCAATTTTTTAGAAGATTTCGTCCATTTCAATTCCTCCTTATTGCGTCTTGCAACCGGTGCCATTGAGAAAACCCGCACGTTCTCATGAGCGGTGACTGGTTCCAATCAATTTCAAATACAAACTGCGAGTATTCTCAGCTGAAGGGTGACTTCCGTTGGTATGAACCAATCGAAAAACAATTATCTGCAACAGGAGAATTTCCATCGGCTTGAAAGCAAGCCTTCCGTTTGTTTTCTCGCATAGTTACGCTTTCTTTTTCGTCTTACGGGCAATACCGGGAAGTCGAAATTAATGAAAATTCTTTCTTGGCTTACATGAACTCTCAGCCAGTTACAATCTCAATATTCACAGTCTTTCCTGTTCACTTCGTTCAACTTCGTTTACTGTATATGGTCTGTAAATAACCTCTATAATCCGTTTCGCACTCCAAACAACTGAGCCCCATTCACATTGTGCAATAACATACAAATACACACAGTAATTGTACCGGACTGTCGTCCAGTGGTTGGGTGACTCGTAGATACGAACCCCAAGTCCGATTCCAGATAACGAGAAGTCAGTAATCTACGTGTACTATAAGCAGACAAATATGTACGAAACCAAACACCATACCTCAGATTGTGGGCCAATCCGGTCTCCACGGCACAAGAACGAAATACAATGCATGTCAAGGCGCAGAACAAAGCACCTGCGGAGCGATCACCAAGAGGAATGCCAACTCGGCTTAGAAGAGGGACGATTTGAGGGATAGAACCACCATTCGCAAATGCTCGATAAAGAATCGCAGTCATTGGTCAATGCAAGACACACAAGCGGTTCACGGGATCCTATAGAACAAAGTAGTCCGCTAAGCAAGTGAAGCGAATGATCAATTATGAAGGTCAACATAAAAAGAATGAGATGACAATGTACTAGAACGGAAACATGGGTGGGGGAACGGATCCGGGGTAGTTCGTATGTATTGATGCCCCAGAATGGCAAGCGTGGGACAGAGAGTGTTCAAGGGCGGTAAGGATAGAGGACGCACACATGAGATAGACCAGGAACGCTTAGGGGCGGTATGACAACAATAACAACAAAGTACAAAGTATGTCGTCGGACTAAATCGGGGCATGATGATGGGCAATGGTCAACGGTCATCTATGTAATGGGTCTCAAGAGTGAACAGTTAATCGAACCGAACCGGAGCAAAATCTATGACGTGATATTTCCAATCAGGTCGATACAGTAATCGTTCAAGAACTCTTGATTGGCCTCATTTCTTCTCTTTCTAACTAAAATGTCTATGCCTGATTTGACCAGGTGGATCAAACAATCGTTGTGACTGTGTTCCCTCACCCGTGACGCGTATCACTTTCGCCGCTGGATGCTCGCCCCCAACAATTCACGCTCTGCTTACTTCTAACCTGTTTGAAATCCGCCGATCGGATGGTCGCCTCACTCAAACACGCGCCTGCACATTTTTCAATTCCTCATGCCATTCGTTTGTTTATTTCCGTAAATTTGAATGGCTGTCTGTCAGTGATTGGTCTGTTGTCCAGATTAGCTTGTCTCTTGTTTTCCTTGTTCATTTTTACTTCCCTTAATTCAATACAAAACGATACGATTTTCTGGAAGTGGAAAACAGCCAATGAATATGCAGCCATACAGCGCGCAATGGGGAAGTCCGACGGTGGTGCTGGGATTAGACCACACGTTCTCTAGGGTGATAAATTGGTGTCTTTACCGCCGAGCCATCACCACAACATATTCTGACCGTTTCGTTGGAACTGCATGCACTCGCATTCCATAAGTGGAACGCGTTGGCAGCCTGTGAAGTCGGATTCAAACAAGGCACTTCCATTTGATTGCGTCTTGTCAGTGTAAACATATACTCTCGTCTCAGTTCATTATCGAGGTTTGCACCTGTTTTGTATCATTCTTTGCCTATAACTATACCGTATCACATCCTCTTTCGACCTCAAGATTTGCACACACTGGATTATTAGGACGGAATCTCAGCATGAAACCCACATCACTGAATTTTCAGCAAGTCTTCCTCCCCTTCCTCACAACTTCGTTTTTTTCGTGTTTTGAAAATGGGCATCCGAAAAGATTATTTATAATTGCAGTGCAAAGCATTGAGACAGTCATCTGTAACTTGCCACGGATTAGTTGCAGGTGTTGAAAGATCGCCAAACTGAGGTTACAGTTAACCCACAAATGACGAAAGGAAGCACCTAACGAATGGATGACCATTCACAAAAATACACCAAAATAATGCGTTCCCAAAAAACAACGAACGCATTGAATGCTTTTAATGCTTTTGCAGATAGATGCACATGAATATGTTATGGCTAGTTTTATTCGATGAAGCGAGTGTAGCAAGAAAGAAGTTACCATTCTGATAAATGCTTATGCCAAAACCAAGTTTATAATAGTCATCCCACACACTGTGAGTTTAATACGAAATCAATCAAGCCTGGTAGGTATGTGGCCAGTGGCCCATTACCTGCGTGGAAGTCCTGACTTGGTGGGGGCTTTCGATTGGAGTTAAAAGGTTCTACCTATGTCTCCCTTCGTTGCTGTCGGGCAAATGAACTGACTGATTATCATTGCAGAGAACACCTAAACGAACATGAATTGGCAATTTGGTTCAGCCAGGGCATGAGCTGGTTGGCGCAGTGGTAACGCACACGCCTTCCACGCGATGGGTCCAGAATTCAAGTACCGGACAGGACGGTGGATGTGCACTACTGATGAGCTTTAGTAGGAGCGAAACTCGAGTCTAGTGCTTCCGACTGTATGGTTGAATCGATGAACTGAGGATTCTGCGTGAAACTGAAGTCCGAAGGATAGTCAGTCGAATAAATCAATATCGATCATCCCACACATACTACTCACAAGTAACTGTGAGTGTAATACGAAATGATAATAGTCAGTTTAAAAAACTGAACCCCGTCAATGGCATGAATGCTGAAAACCTCGTGCACCCACAGTCGGGATTGATGATACCCTGTTTTTCTTAGTTGAATGCACTTTCGCGAA
>UZAN01044848.1:1054-15163 GCA_900618425.1 Echinostoma caproni
CCCCCCTCCCGTCCCCCCACCCCGCCGAATCCCGGCAAATGCCACTGAATTAGTGTGAATCCCGTTCATCCCACCCCACCCCCAACCCGACATTGCTGTGCATGTGATGAATGAATGCCTGTCCATCGTAATCGCCCAATGTGTGTATGCTAATGCACGGTCCTTACTGCATACTGACTCACACATCGACGCAGGAGCATTGTGCTGCACCCTGTACTGCTGAGCGAAAACAATATGACTCTAGATAGAACCAGTGTGATACATCTATCTATTCGTCTATGGATAAATGTTATTCTTTTCAATCACACGGACAGGTCAACTCGTAAATCTTAACCTTCGATTTTGAATGCCCTACGTACTGAAAAGGTCACCACTTGTTTGCGCACATTATACCATGACCACTTTCGCATCGGACAAGTGCTTCTGCTTTCTAATGGTCAAACATTGCGTTCATTAGTCCCAAAATAGGATTTTGTGTCCCTCTCGATCCCTAAAATGTTCATAACTGCACATTTCACACTATCTTTTCATGATGCGCTCCTGGGCACAATTCTGCTAGGAATAATAAGAAAACGGACGTTGACAGTTTGGTTCGTTCTAGAAAGCTCGCCTGTATAGTATGCCGGATCGAGCTCAGTTCTGAATCCACTCAAACTACATTGGCGGGTTGAATCCGGGCAATACAGTTTGAGTTCTATACGTCTTTACAAAATGATCGCACCATCCCTGGCCACTCACCGACGCTCTCAATACACAGACGGGTAGAACACACTTCTCACAGTAGGTTTTCCGTGTAAAGGGTTTCCAGATAACCGCAATACTTGGACAGTGCAAAATGCAACGATGAACCACAAGGTCCAGTGAGAGACATACTTAGACATACTCAATTCAAAATGGCTGCCCTAGTGTCTTCACTATACCTGCAATCAACACGCAAGCTTTTCGACAATTCGCAGCAAATTTCGTGGTTAATAACCAGTAGAGCGAAATTGTCCAATTCAAAGCGCACTCGACACTGTATGTTAGCTAGCTGCTTGGCCAAATCTCTTCACAGCAGTCTTGGACGCGGTCTGTCTGCGATTACAAATTGTCGATCTACTCAGAAAACCATTCCGTTGAGTGTCTCATTCGACTCTATAGACAACGGTAGTTAGAAATGGCTGTTTGTTTGTTTGTTATCAGTTAGAGGTTTAGGTCTGTGGATCACTTATGAAAATTTCGACTCTGAGTCCCAAATATTGCACGAAAACGTACGCAGAATATAGTAAGGATGAAACAGTTATGCTGTGCATGACATCAGCCACAACAAACAGCCTCTTGACACAGTGATAACAAATGCCTAAAATGCGATGGATTCAGAGTTCAGATCCTGGTTGATATGCACTACTAGTGAGCGAAACTANCTTCCTGAGTGCTTGGTTGACTGGACGACCTGGTATTGGTGTGCGGAGGTTAAGTTTTAAGCATGTTCAGTCCAAATCAATAACTTCTAAACAGTTTGTTTTAGTTCATAATGATCACACGAGGCAATTATCTTACCCAGTTCAGAACAATATGCAAAGGAATGGACAATCCGCAAACAGATGAACTCGTCAACCACAACAACCCATGGGTTATTGTCAGGTGACAGAGGACAGTAAAGCTATGGTAAAAGCAATGCATGCTACTACAAGATTCTAACAAATGGGACACAGAAATACCTGAAATTCGGACTCGAACGTAGTTTAGAGTTTTGAGTGTAATTTTTATCGGCTCGTGGTTTCACACAATTTAGGAATTTTCTGTGTCAATTTACGATTTTTCAGCATCAACTAAAGATAGTGGATAGTATCATGAATCAGTAAGGTAGTTCAGCTAATGGGACAAGAATACGTTATCACAAGGATGGTTGCTACGTCTGTGATAGGTTGCACTGACACGGACCCCACTGAAATTCTTGGTAAAACACAGCCGATCAGAGACTCATATGCATCGCTCCTCAACGCCGTAAAGCATAAACTTCTTTGCACTGATCCACCACCAAGTGTCCACACATACAGTCGACCTGTTTGTCCTGAACAACTCCAGTATACTTAATAATCAGGATGGTGAGTGAGCCTCGCCGGAAATAACTGAAATCAAAACGTCCGAATGTTTGCGTCCTTTTGGGAGAAGCAAGTGTGCATAATCTAAACATTCTAATCGTATTCGGCAAGATGAGCACTGATGCACACACACACACACACACAAAGACGCTGGAAGAAAACAACCGAAACGAATTCGCGATTAACATGTGCCCAATGTGCATGGATGGTTACAGTTATCGAGTCACATATGCTTTCTTTTCATAAGATTGCCGCGTACAACACTCGTAGAGCATGCGAATCATGATTGGTGGATGATGCTGATTAGGTTCAAGGGGTTGGAAGAAGCAGTATCATGCCAAGTCAAATTTCGCATTGGTTCATTTCTCCAAATAGAAGCATTTTCAGCTCAGCACAATTCAGGGTTATTTATCAACGCACGTATTCACACAGAAAAAGTACAATACAGCGTCGTGTATTTAAGAGACAAAAGTGTAAAGTGTAAATTTTGAACATGGACATCGTTTATCTAAAGTTTGTTAAATATGGTCTCAGACTGACGTTTTCTGTGCCAGAAGTCTAGTAAATTATGGAGTCACAGTCAAACGATAGGCAGTTGTCTGAGTATGAAATCGTTCACATAACAACCGATTACGGAAGTGGATACATATTGTTTAAGTTCTGTGCGTATTGGGGTAGCGATGTCTGAGAGAATGTTGTTTCAGAATGTTACGCAAGAGGCAACATGTTTGTCAGTGATCAAGTTGGGCAAATGTAAATAGGGAGTAGCGCTTGTGTGTAAAATGATTGTAACAGACCGACGTAGAATTGCATACTCTTTACCTCAAAGGTTGGCAAATAATTCTGGAGAGCACCCTTGAAGAAGGAGAGTGTTAACATAAGAATATACAAAACTGGTGAGTCAATAATGTGGAACTTTTGACGATCATAAGCGGGAAATGAATTAGACATTATCATCAAAGCTTTTTTTTACAGTTGCAGTTGAAATCCAAAGTCCACGTGAGATCTTGACAGACAGTAGTACCAATCTATTTTCAAGGACGTACTAGTAGTACTAGTTTGGCTGCAAACATAGAGTACAGAGCAGTTTCTTTCAAACCACTGCAACCGTTCATCCTTGGTAAGTGAGGGATTAGAAAAATCAATGGGAATATGAACATCATGTGTTCAAGGCAGATAAGCTATTTGGAAGCTGTAAGAAATGGAAGTCACTTTGGAATTAGGCAATGATGACCTTATCAGCATACCTAAAAAGGAGATCATCTTGGCTTCTGGGAAGGTTTCGAATACAGAAAGTGACAAGAAAAGGGGATAAGATTGCTCCTTACAGTACCACAGAATTGACCGGTAGCGAGTCAGAGGTCTTCCCTAGAAACTTGGGGAAGTGTGTTCTACCAGTAAAATAATCTTGGAGCAAAGACAGTAAAAATAGACAGTGCAGCCCTAAACACTCTCTCGGACAAACTGGAACAAAACTACCAACGAGGATTTGTGAGCGTCAATTGGTGGTCAGGAGATATGACCCACTGTCACTGTTTTCCTTCCACGAAGATTAAGAAAGACATCAATTTGACTCCTGATCAGGAACAGCCATCGACCAGACTCGAGGACAACACACTGAAAACTTTCTCGAGGCTTGTCACTTCAATCAACTCGGTAAAAAGACACATCGAACTGGATCACATGTACACGCCAATGCAATCCAATGATTAAATGACCCAACAATAAGTCATGGCCCGAGAACGGAATAAAAACTGCACTTCAGATGGGATATCAATCCCCCTTTATTCTCGCCCTAGTTCAACGGTGAATCAGGTAAGGACAAGAGACAAAAAGGGCCGCTGAAGAATAACATGTGTAAGAGAACGTGTATAGGCAGAAGAACGCTAGTTCACAAACGATAAAGATGTTACTTTGGCTGGTGGTAAAACGTTTAAAAACAGCGTTTACAAATTGCCAAGCTCGGCAAACAGACGCCAATGAATTTCGCTGGTGTTGGTGTATTCTCCAAGCTGAAAGTGTTGTTCGGCGAAGTTTTCAAGTTCAAGTTTTTCAAGTCAGTAGTAGCTTTATGCACCCGGATGGGTGAATTTTAAGCATTTACACAATATTTGTGGATGATGCAGCTACAGCTTTTGAAAATTCGTTGTGTAATGGATGGTAAGTGTCTGAGAGTATTTTGACAATGAAACTTTTGCATGCTTGTAGGTGTCTGTCTATGGTAGTATCCGCGAGTTTATCCCTGACAATGCCAGTACATTCAGAGATGTGTTTCAGAGATCTCGCCAGTAAACAAAATTCTTTCTTCAACATACCGGGGGAAATCACTGGGGAGCAATGCAACTAGTGGGGTAGCACGCGTGCTTTTTACAAATCTAACAATCAGCTTGTGGGTAACCAAAAGTAATCTCAATCGGAGTGAGAAATATGAAAGCTTTCTAACTTTACAGAATGTGTTTTGAACGTGCTGTGACCATGATAAATTTTGTGTGATAGGTTAACGCCAAGGTATTTTACTATTGTTGATTTCGGTATGGATTTTTGATTGGCAGAGAGGGTGGGGAACCTATCTGTGAGGGCTAAATATGGTTCATCGGCTAAGAGGGAAAATACAATATCTTGGCATTTGGAGGCATTCAATGAGAGGGAACGGGATAGCGACCAAGTAAAAACGTAGTTCAACTTGTTTTGAATTTCTGAAACCTCTTCAGGGGTGGATGCTTTGCAACTTAAAACAACATCATCTGCGTATTTACAGCCAATGAATGCAGGAGGAATGGGAAATTGTTTGACATAAGTTGAAAAGAAGAATGGGGAAAATATTGCACCTTGCAGAACACCAGAAGAATTCTGGGTGACTGGAGGACGTTTTTCCGTTGAGGCACGTAAACTGCCTTGTGTTTTGTCAAAATAATCGCAGATCAATCTGCTAACGTTTGGATTAACATCACTTTCGTTGATCAGGTTAAGCAATACTGATTGATCAAGACTGCCGAAAGTGTTTTTTTAGGTTTAGGAACAGTATTCTGACGGACCTGCTTTTTATCTAGTGCCGAAATTATTGAATGAACAAGGTATGCAACGACATCAAGTGTTGAGCGCGAAGAGCGATATGCATATTGATGTATGTTGTCTTCTTCAAACTCAGTGACGACCCACGGTAACAAGCATCTCTCAAATAATTTGAGTATGACTGACGTGCAGGCGATGGGACGATACTTCCCAGGTTCGTTTTTAGGAACGGGAGTTACCTTGGCCAGTCTCCAAATATCAGGGATTTTTCCTCTTATCAGACAGTCATTGAATATTTTTGACAATGGGGTCGAAAGGATGTCCGCATATACCTTGAGTACTACGGGTGATAGTTCATCCGGACCCGATGCTTTATTCAACTTGGTTTTCAGTATCTGTTTCAGGACTATGGCGGGTTCGATGGTTGGTGTCGCCATTGAGCTGACTGTATCTGGCAGGGCAGTGCACTGTGAAACTGGACTAAACTCAGAATTTAGTCTTTCAACGTCGACAGTTTCCTTTTTGTGTTTACGGCTACTGCCACACATTCGGCTGATAACCCTCCACATGCCACGACAACTAGAGTTTCCCAAGATAGTGTCCATGTACAATTTCTTCAACCGATTTATTTCCGCCTTGATCGAAATTGTTAGCAGCTTAACATGGATTCTTTGTCCGTGTTTACGGGCTTGTTCTTTCCGTCTGCCTAGCTGCTTGAGTATTGGTGATGAATATCTGTCTTTATGGATAAGGACCATTTCTAGTCGGCAACATTGGTTAAAACAGAAATTAAGGTAGTCCGTAACATGTTCACAGAGGACAGAAGGGTTCTACTCGGGAAACACCGAAGAATCTGTCTTGGCAATCATGGATCTTAGCCTTTCTAGATTCTCTGATGAACAATTTCTTTGACGCACTATCTTGTGAGGCCTTCTTAAAAATGTGTATCGGTTAGTTTTGCCGTATACAGTGGGATATACTTTTGAGATACAATGATCTAAACTGCTCAGAGTAGCACGTTGATGAACTTCAAAAAATTACGGTCTGTCTGTGAAAACGAAATCAAGTTGTGAATTGAGTCTGGTAGGAAAATGTACCTACCACATTTTGTAGACCCAGTGTGGTGAGGAATGTTACATCATGTCCGTTGAAATCACTAACAAATATTCATAAAGAGTCACTTGTTTTTGATATTATGGAGGTAGAAAAAATGTCAGAAAAGCTATTTATGTCAGCCACTGATAATGATGGTAACAGGTAAAATTTTCCAAGAAGTATGAAATGAAACCCACTCAAAAAAGGGGCTTACATTCGATGACGTGACAACTGATTTTATCCGTTGAGTATTCAAAGATGATGGCGGTTGATTTACTCCAGTTGTCTCTAACGTAACTTGCGACACCTCCACCTCGTTTACGGACACTCACGGGACGGTCAACCCGATACAAGTTTTATCCATTCACTTGTACAATTTCACTAGGGATTTCTTCGTGCAGCCACGATTCCTGAAGCATAATAATTCCCAGGTTTTGAACTCCTTTTTCCGTGTGATGTCTACTACCTCCGACTTTTCCCAACAGCGAACGAACATTGCTTGTTAAAATGAGAGGAATTTGCATTCGACTGGTGCTGCACTGTGTGAGAGTGACTTGTCAATCTGCTCGATGTTTTCTGCCTCTGCCTTTTTGTGTTTTAATCATCCGCTTGAACTTATTTCTCACATTGCTGGAAAATTTCACAGAAGGCGCGATAGCACATAAAGATTTCATGAATTTGCTCGTGGTGTCCTTGAAATTGATAACGATGCGATTTGATGACAATAAATCCATAACAGTGTAAATATAAATTTCGAGATAAATGGCGCGGCCGAATGCAAAGGCCCCGCGTGATGAGGTTTCATAACCAGGCTAGGCAAGTGGAAGCTTCCCCTGAGCTACAGTCATTCCGCATGATTTCTAACGCAAATGAATTCAGTTCACTGAAGTTACGAAAAGCGATTATCAAGCCCTTATCAACGGAAGTCTGTCACTGTCTACACAGCCTAGCCATAACTTTAGTCAAGGAAGCACAAAAGAAATACCGTACCATGCCTATTCAGGGATAACAAAACTGTACCTTATAAGTTTTAAGTGCGTCTAATGTATAACGCTCTTTGAAGTAATCGATTTTTTTGCGATCTGATCACCCATGGATAGGAATTACGTCATAAGGCATAAACTTCCCGAAATTTCTCGGCTCTTTTTTGGCAATAATGTGATATGTACAGTTTTTATTCCTCAAAGCGGTTGAAAATACCATAAACTGGCTCGGCGAGATAATACGCATATTCCTCGAGGGCTACAGGACATATTCCATCGGAACCGGAAGCTTCTGTTGGTTTGAGGCGCATCACACACCTGATTAGAATTGACGTACAAAACTTCATGATTCCCATACTTCCGTTCCAGTTGACATGAAAAACAAACTACTGACTTCAGCTGCTGTGGGCTGAGACCCGCCTAGTCGCATAGCTTTTTTCACCGAACCCCAGAGTTACTTGCAGTTCTGGTCACTACGTGCAGTGCCAGCTTAGAGCATATCAAGATTTTGTATCTCAGTTTTAGTGAGCACTGATGTTTGTTTGGGCAAAGCTCAAAAACACTATTTTTGTGTATATTTGTGCCTTGATTTTTCCGATGGGCTTCAGATTGGAGGAAGAAAATCTGACTGGGCTGATGTACATAGGGGTCATGAGGCTGCATAGGTCGAAGCAGAAGTTTATATAGCCGTTGTGGGTTTCACACTCTACTGAGAGACAATTAAGTCATAGAACTAATCAAAACTTGTATGAAAGAACATTTACCTGAGTGATGCCAAGTGGGCCAGATCGCACAGCGAATAAAACAATTTCCGGCTTGATGATGTACTTATCAGTGTACCATGACGTTTCTTTGAGTAGACTTTTGGCAAAACAGTTATGATACAATAATTCGCATTTACCTCACAATTACTTACGAGTAGTGTTGTGGGATAATTGTTATTGATTAATTGATTAAAACTAACCATCCTTCAAGCTTCACCTTCACGCACATTCCTCAGCTCTTCCAGTGAACCATACACTCGGAAGCACTCAATTCGAGTTTCGCTGTTAATGGAGCTCATCAGTAGTGTATATTCACTGTACCGCCCGGGATTTAAACTCCGGGCCCATCGCATGAAAGGGATGTGGGCTGAACCGAGATGCCAATTTATGTTTGTTCAGGTGTCGTCAGAGATAGTCAGTCAGTTCAATTTTGCCCTGGCATGAGCAATAGGTCCTGAGTTCAAATCCCGGATATGCACTACTGATGAGCTCTAATTAGGTCGAAACTCGAGTCCAGTGCTTTCGAGTGTATGATACAATAATCGGTGATTGCCAGATGAGCTCTTCTCAAGGCACACAGGGCAGGATTGTTTGAAAACATAAGGTCAATTTGCGAGTTTCTTCTTTAGCGGAAATTTAAAAGATTGTGAAAGTGAGAAAAGTCAAGAAATAAACATCAGGATGGTTAAACTCACAATTAATGATACAACGGGAACGTTCATTGTAGAGGGAAATTTCGGATATACAGAAATTAGCCAAAGTCTGTACATCAACGAATGTGCTGGAGTGTGCCGTGTAAATGTTTGATGCTATGATCAAACGACATTGACAAAGAAAGCGGGGGCTTGCCATTCGACCGAATTAATTAACTGAGAGGTGTCTGGCATCATAAATGAACATCATATTTGTAGACTGATACCAAAACGATTCAGTGTGTGCTACCACCACCACTACCGCGACTTCGTCGTATACAGATTGTATCCATCTCATGCATAGCATAGAAGTCGAGCTCGATCAAAAAATGGTTGATGTCAGGATGCAATCATGTGTCTTGCATCATACTTATCTCGAGTGCATGGTATTGTTTCATTCGCACCTATTTGATTAAAATGCTCAGTTTTCACCATGTGACAATTCAGTCCAATACGTTATTCACTGCAGCACAAATGTGGCACAGTGGAATTTGCAGGACCCATACGAAATGTGATTTTCATGCCGCTTATCTTAAACAGGGCTGTTTGGATCAATAAAAAATCAATGATGATAATGATATTGCTGCTAATATTATACTGCTAATATAAATGATGGTAAATTTTCTCTTATTTTCACTTACTGACCATACAACAATACGGTAAACTTGCAGTTAGGAGGCTGTGGTCAGTCAAATGCTACGTGGAAAAATCTTTTTTTATCCCAATCTCTCAACCACGGTTCCTGAGACAGATAAAGAATTTCAAATTGTCCTCTTCCCCAGCATTGGGCAACTCGACAATTACTGTAATTGGTTTCTCAACATTTTTTAACTGACCAATAGCAGACACTTGATAGCTGTTTCGACCTGGTTAGGTTTCATTAGCAGTGCGAATTTATCAACCCAACTGGGGATTGAACCCAGGACCTTAGCCGGCTACCCACTCGACCACCGGACAGCTGAACAGACCGTTTTTCATTGGATCTGCACTACTGATGAGACACAACCAGGTCGAAACAGTTCTCTTGTGCTTCCGAGGACTAAAGTTGTAACGTCCTACACGAATTTTTCATGTGTCACTGAACCGTTAGAGTCATAGTGTGCATATTTGTTCCGCAGATTATCAGTTAACCCTCAACTCCTATCTTTCGACGTTTCCAGCCCTCACTTCGACTCGACTCACATTCGGTTATCTCGAACACCTGTTTATGGAGGATATTCTGCTGTCCAAGCAAGCCCAACCAGATCTCAAAGGATAAACAACCGAAAACCGTATGACGTATTTCACTACACTACTGACTAATGATTGCTTGTCTTGCGGTATAGCTTTCGTCCACAGTTTCCCAGCCCAACGGGGGAAAATGGAGACTCGATTGTCTATGTATTAAATTCATCTGAAAACCTACTCCATAGAATCGGATTTTTGTTGCAGGTTAGCTGTCCAGATGTAAAATTAGCTGTCTTTCAGTTTTCCCTTTTGTCATGGTATAATTGGACTCAGTTTCGGTGAATAGATGATGCAGTCCGGAAAAACTGAATACAAGCAGAATGGACCATCTTTTTCAGTTTTCCAGTGGTGACGTGCACCTAAAATTAAAATTATATGCCTATAAAAGTAGCTTCCTGTTTAATACTCCAATCCAGTTAACAAGTGCTTACATGCTGATCATGCTGATCATCTTCACTGGAATAAATAGTTGATTTTGAGTCCCATTTTCACGAAGTGTCAATGTTCCGAAAACCACTCGCTATGCGCGATTCACCGAGGTTGGACAACGGAATGTTTCACAGTAGAATGGCATTTGAGCACGCATCATCAAGCGCCATTTCCATTATTGGAACCTGTTAGATATCCATGAAGTAGAAAATCCTGCTTGATCCATTGAAGTTAGAATTTCAAATGAAACAGGCGAACGAACATGAACAAACACGCTTCCTTCCCAGTCGGATTCGAGTGTTTCATATTCTCTAGTTACGAGAATTAGATAGGTCTCGAGTCAAGTGCTTCCTAATGAAATTCATCTAAAGAGGACGAGTCAATTGCCATCAACGTTTCAGTCATGAGATGCCGAGGAAAATCAGCGGATGCGTTTTCAAGTTTGCTATCGGAACTGACAAACAGTATCAAGTATATGCTCCTAAACACCTTGGTTGAGGGAAATCGTGATTGAATCGGTAGAGTGAGAACTTCCAATGCGATGGTTGACTTTGATTTTCCAGCAAATACGATATGAACAAAGAGAAGAGAGAAGAAGCCACAGGACACCATAGCAATGCGACCAAAAAGGTTTGTTCGTTTCCAACTAACTCATTGTTTGGATTGTGTGAACAGGACTGTGGAGAAAAGAGAAGTGGAAAAGTTCAGCACAGGAAACACCAAAACATCCGTATGGTGGTTGCGAAGCGGTTTAGTCGCTGTCACCGACGTGCTTTGGACCCTATGGTTCGAGGTTCAAGCTTCGCCACCGCCACCCGACTTTGGTGGCAGTAAGCTCTGCTGTCGTCCGGTTCAATACCATCGGGGCCTTATGTGTTTTGCCACTCCAAGTCCCTGGGCTTAGGTTGCCGGTTTCCACCGCTGAGCAGCAGATCCTCGTGACTATGGGGTTCACCCCCTCTACTGTTCATTACACTTAGATGTGCAATTAAAAAAATGAATGAACACACGCATGAGGACTGACAAAATGAAACACTTAACGTAATCCCTTTGAAAAGAAAACAGTCAATAACGGGGATATGAAGATTTAACTTCTCTCTCACACACTGGAAGTGCAATCAGATAACTGATTCTAACCCCGCACTGTACAGTTCAAATGATGGATGCGTAGAAGTTGATCCGATTAGAACCAGAACCCCAAAATGGATCGTCAATAAAATACTTGTTTTACGATCGGGTATAGCTGATCTACTAAAATATCTTGAAAACAATAGTTCGGTTGTTTTGCAACTTCTGACAGAATATTGGGGGCTTTATTCATAACGCTTTCTATCGTGAGTTCAATCTTAACTCCCGACCGCGTTGACACCTTAGATACCGGGGCATACATGGTTAACTCAGTATTGCATAAGGTATACACACACATTTCTCCATCCATTTGGCATCAAAGAAGTGCCATTTATTTATGTATGGGACTCGTGTAACACAAATCCTGTTGCACCCTCCGCATTCAGCCACACACTACGTCTGCCTGCACCGTGCAAACAAAACATTCATCCTTGTCTCTACGGTTTGACACTACGGTCGTTACTAATCGATTATCCAACAAGCCTTTGTCTGGCGTCACTACAAGCGGAACGGTAAAGAGAAATATAAAAAAATGGATAAATCAGTCTGTGCTGGGGGCTGGACTGGACTGGCCTGACAAGTGTAGGTTATTACTATGGTTTCACCCTCCTCGTTGCATCTCGCTTCCTCCACCCGGTCCGTGCCGAGTCTCGGACCGGGTAAGATTGTGACCGAGTGCAAATAATAAGGGGACAGAAAAACAAACGAACAAGTTAACGTGTATACGCAAGTATTCGGGACAAATGGACCGTCGAACCACCACCACAACCACCACCACTCATCCTCAAGCAGATCGGGTGTGAACACGGAAAAAAACGAATGTGTACTCGGCGCGGATTCGTTCAGGCCACATTGGAGGAGACAACCAGTTGATAATTAATGGTCGTTTCGCGTGAATTACGGAGATCGGATGTTTTTTCTTTCCTCCGTNTTGGGGGGGGGGTTGAATGAGGCTGAGGGCGCGTGTGCCTTTGTGTGTGTGTGTGTGTGTTAAGAGGAGGGAAGTGTCCATGCTTGACTCATTCACGCGTCGCCGTCCGAACTATTTGCGTCCTGATTTAAGAGCTAAATCCTTAAACGTGAAGATCAGATTCTTCCTGTTCTCACACGTTTCTGAAGTGAAACATCACTAGCACCAACCTTTCAATCAAGCAGAATTACAACCACAGAACAGCAACATAAAGGGAATCAGCAGCTGAATCATTAACCGGATTTGGTCTCCGGAATCTGTTAGGAATACCGTTACCGATCTAATTTTCGGACAACAATTATTCCAATAGTCAGATGGCTAGGTTTTTTTCATTTCTTAACACAAACACGTACATGTTTTCTTGACTTTCCGAAACAGCTGAAGTGCACACAGCACACACAGTTAACGAGACTATATCATAACAGCCCAACAACATTGATATCTTACATCTCAGTTTCAGTTTATATAACCAATAGGCGTGCATTGCAGTGCGCCAGTTTTAGTTGCTGTCTTTTGACTACCCATTTGAATGAACAGTAGAAGATGGACAAGAAGTTTGAATGTAGAGTTGAAGAGAAAATGGAGAACCTCAGTGAACCAAGGTTGCAAAGAATTTGAGGAAATGCATGAACGCCACTGCTTACGACCCTCAGCCATATCACTCAATGTCTCTACGATCATCCCGAGGTACCCAGCTAGGAAACCTAGCGGCACCTAAGTGGCCGAGTATCTTGGTTAGGGTTTTCATACCCTCTTGCCGTGGCAACCTATATGCATAACACATGACCCAACCAACGCTATCTATGGAGGTCGATCACTTGCTCCAGTAGGCGACCACGGTTACCTAAAACTCGACGCCTAACCTCAACATTGCTCGTCCGGCTGCCCCCATCAGATTCGTGCAATGATGTGTAGACAGCGATGTTCAAACACCGACAATCTATCTTTATAATGATTTCTTAATGACCACATTTCTGCGCCGTGTATCAGAACTGGTCGAATTGCCGCAACAGTTCTGCTATCTCTATTTCAGTAGGAAGACTTAAACTAATTCTGTGGACGGAAAATCTGTTGTATTATCAATCACCTTTACTTTTAAGTTGCCCTCGGGTCTGATCACCTGACCAATCATGAATGTGGATGACATCTAAACAAACTTGAATTGATAATTCTGGTCAACTCCGTGTGAGCTGCTGGGTGCGGTAGTATCACATACCTATGCACATACGCACTCCGTGCGAAGGGTTTGGAGATCAAAACCCATGCGGTGGTTGCATATGTACCACTGATTTGGCCTAAAATGAACAAAACTGAACCCCAGTAATTCCCGAGTGCATGGTTGACGGAAGGAGCTAAATGTTGTGTTGTAAAGTCGGCATGATCTTCCGCATAGCGTGCAGGTCTAACAGCCTACGAAATTGGAGGCCCCGGGTTAATTTNAGAATCGGGTTGCGTGCCTCTTTTCTGAAGGTGATTTATTTCAGATAATTCACAGGATCTGTATATACTTTTCGATTAGAAGTCCTGAATGGTCTCTTCTACGGCTTAGGGGGGATCAGACTTCGGTTGTAATATTTTCGAACAATTGAAATTTGAATGAACAAAATTGAATTACACAATTGAGCTCTAATCGAGAATAGGTTTGTGCTGTTCTCTTGTTTTGTGATGTGTCACAATCACCTTTGTCTCTCGAAATTCCCATGAGTTGTTTGTCAATCAACAACA
>UZAN01044848.1:22482-34636 GCA_900618425.1 Echinostoma caproni
GTGAATGGAATAGGGGTGTCGGTTTCAGCATTGCTTAATTGGCGATTGATGTCGTCCACATTGGCAACTGGAAGATTCCCCTTCGCTTTGAGACCGCAGAAGTCAAACATCATTTTCAATGTATCCCAACAATTTCTGTTTGCCAGCAGTGCATGCACATAAGCGGCGTTTACTCTCCGCAGTTCAGCCTTGATTGCTTTCGAGTGGTCTCTCACCAAAGAATACTTTTTCGCCTTGAAAGCTTGTTCTTTCTTCCGACGCAATCGTTTAAGTGTGGGGGACGAAAAACTATCTGACCGTATGTATAAAGTTTCCCACGGGCAGCACGTGTCATAACAGAATTTCAAGTATTCAGTCAGGGTATCACAAAATATAAAGGGGTCATTGTGTACAAATAAAGAGAAATCTGTCTGATCTAATATACCTTTTAGTCTAGCAAGATTTTCCGGTTGGCATTGACACCGACGAAGACGACGATCACGATGCCGAGTGTAAAACTGGTGATTGGATCTACTGTAGATCGTGGGAGATAATTTCAGTGTTGCATGATCAGAGGTGCCAATAGGGGAACGACAGCGCAAGTTAAATAAATTCAGGTCGTTAATGAAACACAAATCAAGACAAGCCTGGAGTCTGGTCGGAAAGTTAACAACGTTTTATAGTCCAAGGGTTGTCAATGTCATGTTTGATTCATTGACAGTAGAATGAAACAATCTGCCGACAAAACCATCTAATGAACAATGAGTAGTATAAAGTCTTAACAACCACAAGCATTGTCATTCCTTTCTTCTTTTCAAACCCCTTTTCATACGGCTGTGTCGATGATGATACGCCCATTAGAATGGTTCACATTAGCACCGATATGTGTGACATCTATAGACTATTATTACCGACTCGTTTATCGTTTTTCCTCACGCTAGTTGAGCCACATCTCTCTCTCATCTACTCCCAACCACCCAACCATCCCATGAACATTTCAAAGTCCAATTACGGTGCATGATCTTTGCCTCTCATTGACAGAACCGGCATAAGAACCATGCTATACAATCCGAGTTTTCTCAATCTCAAACTAAGAGCTTCTATGAGTAAGACAGCTATATAGTAGTCCCGCAGGAACACACCAATTCTGCGATTCATCACGGGATACTGTTTTTGTAAGGAACAACAACACTTTGAGTGGATAGTAACTATCTAGGGTTAGGATAAATGGTTGGATGTCATTCAGTAAGTATGGCTGCGCAACGGCGCTGAGACACGCAATTCTGTGTAGCTGTTTGTCCTCTCAACGCTCGATTGCAAAAGTAGAAATACTGAGATGGAAAAAGGAAGACCAACAATGGAGCAGTTAACTTTTTCCGGATAAACACTCAGTAGAACGCATAGCATAAATAATGGAAGCGAAGATTACCCAATCAGAATAGACATTCTTTTTAGCATGGTATTCTTGATCACGTTTTATTCGATCTCATTTTTCCGGATCTCGCAGTTGTCATTGGTTAAAAATAAGCTGTGTCGAACTGACCTATACCGGGTGCCACGCTGTCCGATTGTCTGACCAGATTGGAGGCTTTGTAACCGGAACATCTTTTGATTTCGTTGTGTGGTTTATGCCTACCCACGCGAGAACATATCAGTGAGTGCGTTTGTGCCGAGCTAGGTCCGTCTCTCCGTCTCTCCATTTTATATACGTCACAGTATTCGAGAAGCACTGTCGATGTCACGGGATAACTTTTCCTAACAAACTGTATGTATGAATTCCCCCCAAACGTTTAACTTTCGCACTCTCTAGTGTACTTCCAGGCAGCCCGTTGGACAGCAAATTATTTCTTCCTGAAAATAAGGCTGTACATGTGTGTGTGTGTGTAGCCAGTGAAACTTGATCACTGGAATACAGTTAATGTTTCTTTCATCATCTTCGACTAATTCAAAATTGATTTATTTGCCATTTATCTATAACTCATAGCGTTCGCAGAAAAATAGTGAGACAAATGTGTCAAGCATACCTCGTTCAAAGTAATTTGTTTCCTATATAAGACTAAATGAATATTTCTTTATCCGTTTCATTGGTGCCCATCATGATTGAATTGGATGAACATGTCGCGATGACAGTGACAGCTTAAAAAACAGAATTCGGAACAAGTTCAAGCAGTGCTTCACCATCACGGTTGAGAAGATATTGTGCCTAATAAGAAAAGGCACAGCACAGATTACGTTTATCACATTCAAGCACACTAACTATTACGAACATCTAAGTTTGATCTATAGTCTTGAAAACTAAATTGATACGAGTGATGTTTTACTACCCCAGGAGTCTGCAAGAACCGTTGCCACACTTTGAATATGTTGAGAAGACCTTTATCTTGATGATGAGTAATCGCGGAGTGGACCGTACATAGTCCGAGTGAATTACTCTGTGTAATATCAGATGGCGTCGTCATAAAAGATCATCTCAATAAACCATGATGTCAGTATGAGTGTACTGCGTCACACTGTTGGCTAATTCGGTTCGTGAGTGAAAAAAACCGAACTTATGAAAGTATATTGGGTCCATCTTTGCAGTGATTTTTTCCCTCTCCTTATGTCCTATTAAGTTAAAAGTTGTATTGCGTATACAACTTGTTGTGTACTCTGAGCGGCGTTTCTAAATGTTAAGGTTATTGATGTGATTTGTTGAGTGTAGAAAATACTCGTTGACATTCGTACAACTAAAATATCAATCTTCTATCAGTCTTGAACTGGCATATATTTATCTAGCTGATAGCAAACTTGTAAATATATATATATACAAGCATATGTCTGTACGCAACTAACGGATGATTTGATTCAATTATTCAGTGGATTTCGCCGTGCATAGACCAAATCCAATGAAGCGTGAACTGAAAAGCAAAGAAGCACCGGACAACTGTTTCGACTCGGTTTGGTCTCATCAGCGGTATGCATTTAGTGACCCAATTAGAGATTGAATCTGGGAACCCACAAGTAGAACGCAAGCATACTACTACACAGTCGATCCTCGGGTAGCTGATGAGAACGTTTTTAAATTTTTTCCTTATAATACAACTCATCCTTTTGAGTTTTCTGCACCTCTCTCAAATTAATACTAGCCTCCCGGGGTGACGATTCGGTTGGGGACATTCCAATCGGACTGCTAATCCACAAAGAAATCTACTGTAAAAAAATTTCCATGCATGGATGTTATATTTAGATGCATTTAGATTCATCCAGACATGTAGCAGTTCACACTCTGGGACAATGGTCACCGTAACGATTGAGGAAACTTTCACGCTCCTCTTCAGGTGGAAATATATTCTGAATACACAATAGAATAAGTCATGTTTTGTGAACAAAGACAACACCAACAATTTTTAGCTTTTTCCCGATGAGGTATAAACGAATTGTTGTGGACTTTTTTATGGAGCCAGAAACATATGCAATCCATCAACGCATAAGACCGAAATGTATCAAATTAGAACGGAAATTTAGGAACACGGCTATCCAGAGGCGTTTGACTGATGATTATCGAAAGAATAGCACAGCCAGCCTATGGAGTATAATGCAAATAAGAGGAAGAACAGCTTTTACTAACCTTCAAGTTGGCTTAACCTTTCAAAAACCTGGAACAGTTGTTGGTAAACATTTACAGGGAGCGTATGGTAGGATATTGTTGAGGACCAAGCCCTGAGGTCGGCTTATTAAAGGGTGATTGACTCAGCTATTCCAGTTGCTCATTTTATATCAGTTCACGTGCAATTTTAGTGCCTGTAATGTCAGATTCACGACGAGGTGACTATCCACAATGGTGGAGTTCGAAATGTGAAGTGCATAAACAGCACCTGGTCTGCGTTTTGTGTACACTGAAAACCGTAAATGATGACTTCATGCGATGTCGGTGATCAGATAACTCTACACAGCCTTACTTGATTGGGTGACATGAATGAACCTGGCAACAAATATGAGGATTACGTTGCTGTCGAAAAACCAGCTGCGATAAAGTAGCCTGAACTAAGTCGAGTTGCATTAGTACAAATGAGACATCGCTTCCATAATCGAAAGCATTCGTCGGCTCGGTGACCAGGCGGGGTAAAACTCATTCCCAAACTACACAACTCCTAAAAATTTCACTATGAATTCTTTCAATGTGATAATTTGTCTTTCACCTCATTTGAATGGCATCGATACAGTTGCCCTAGGAACTTCGGTTATCGTATGATGATGGATGATCAACAGACTGATCTTCCTTTTACTTTAAGAAACCGTGTTCACATCATAGACAATCCGAGTGTGTTGGCAATGCATTCTTGGATTTCGGTTGTCCACTGGTGTTCAGTGAACTAGAACGTTTTTTCATGTGCGTGCTTCGCACCTTTTTAAACAGCATATTTTCAGATTTGTATTTAAAAGCCTGTTAGGTTAATTTCTAGATTTACAAAACACCTCACTTAAGGTATTCTCTTGGTGTTAATTTGCTTCACATTTTACCACACCATCACCCAAATAGCGCAATTTCTCTTAAAATATCAGAGGTTTCAAAGGGGAATTCGTCATGTATGTGACAAATGAAGTGTGAAATACAAAACTAGGAAGCAATGAACAGCTGTTTGAACCCGGTTGGGTCTCATCAGCAGTGGAAATCTATCGACCTAACTGAGGATAGAACCCGGGACCTCGCAGGTAGAACTCAAACATACTACCCACTCGCCCACTGGGCAGCTATTCAGACCGGTTTTTCATTTTCCATTTAAATAACAGAGGAAAACCCATCTTTGCGAGCTTGTTGCCGGCCAAGGACCTCGCTCATTTCAGCACTAGCCTCCGGGGTTAGGACCCGGTTGGAAACATTCATAACCTGGATATTTGTTTCAAATGAATAATGGAGAATTTGATTCAATTTCAAAGGTGAATTCGTCATGTATATAGCAAATGAGGAGTGAGCAGAAAAGCTGGGAAGCACTGAACAGCTGTTTCGACCTGGTTGGGTTTCATCAGCAGTATGAATCGATCGACCCAACTGAGGATCGGACCCGGGACCTCACAGGTAGATCGCAGACATATTATCCAGAATGAACGACAGACTGATCCAGTGACCGAGTGGGTAGTACGCTAGAGTTCTACCTGCGAAGTCTCGGATTCGATCCCCAGTTGAGTCGATCGATTCGTACCGCTGATGAGACTCAACCAGGTCAAAACAGCTGTCCAGTGCTTCTTAACTTTTCTGCTCATACCTCGTTTACACGACGAATTCACCACATAAAGTTATTTCTCCTGACACGGAGTGGGTCCTGTCGGTTGAGAGCAGTCACTTGAGCAAACCTTTGCAACTTGGCTATTCGCGGCTTGTAGACAATCGACTGAAGCATGTTCAGTCGACCTGGTGTTGCGCCATCAGAAGATGACGAGCTAAGGCCGATGACGGGGTCTTTTAGTTTCGAGCTTTCGTTTCAATTTAGTGAATTTGACATCGATTGCGTCAGTCGAATCTGGGATGAATTTGAAATACGTTCATCCGCCCGGTTACATAAACCTCGATTTGTTCTGCCAACGTTGGTCGTTTCGCACCCACAGTGAAATTAGGAGGTTAAATTACAGTTGACGCACAGAGTTAGAAACAACAGATATGCATATGCATAAGGNATAAGGGTCCATAACACACTCAGTCACATTTTTCAGTGGCGAAAATTTCGTTAGCTAAACACGTGTAAACGTTGTATGTTGTCTCGTCGAAGCATCATTGTAACTTATTCTTATTCGTTCAACGTGATAACTTGTTACTCGTTCTACTGGAGTGAACCAGCTTGTGGTTCTCCCGCTCTACAAAATTAAGTTTTCGTGTGCAGACAACTTCGTATTACATTCGGCCAGATTTCTGAATACTTCTCCTCGTCCTCCTCCTCCTCCTCCTCCTATTACTACTGTTACTATTACTACTACTACTACTACTACTACTACTACTACTACTATTACTATTGTGAAATACTACTCACTTGTGAGTAGTAGGTAACATAGTGGGTGATTTATTTCAACGACTAAAAACCAACAAGGTCACCGAAGGCAATCTGCTGGGTCTCAAAGGATAACAATGGATTGTTACATTCATTGCCCGTTGTGCGGCCAGGAACTGCGATGGCATGTTTCTGATGAGATTTTCTATGTTATGTATGCCAAATTACCGATGTCCCACCTGTGATCTCAATAAACGTTTAGCCTCGACTAGCACCGCCTTCTGGAATTTTAACGCTACTACTACTACTACTACTACTGTTTATGGAGAAGTTCCAGATATAGATAGGTTGTCTGGAATTCCTTTTCCCTTCTCATGCGAACGAGTAGTTTTCAGTGTGTGATACAAGTGGTGTATTTGATCGGCTTCGTGAAAATGCTGACCAAGTTGACCTCCTGGAGTGGATTGATCCATTGAAATTGGTGATGCTAACATACCAGTGTTCGCCCAGTGTTCCTGAGAGATTATTAAAAGTATGATTGCTCGGTTGCAGATGATACGCTTTTTTGTGTGTAACCCAATTTAACCATACTCTTGTCGTTCTTCAGCTCAGGATTGGTCTTCTGCATGCATAAATTACTACCGCCCGTCCCTGACTGGTGGTTCATACCCCCTAAACTGCCATCCCATTGTGTGCTCATCGTACTTCTCCTTCCAGTAGTTGCGAGAGGGAATCCTTTGGCAATCGAGTGGCCCCCAGTTGGAGGTTTATTAAAATTGATTTATCGTTCCATTTTGATTACTCCATCAGTATGCGTAGGCAACCTGGGCTTGAATTCAGGACGCGGCATCTGCGAGTCACTTTATCACTGGGTATCAGTCCGGTACAGTGATCATCCTTTCCGAGATACAAAACTGACTGATTGTCCGTTTAGGGCCTTAACTGTGTTGTAATCACGTTATAAATACCCTCGGGTTAAGCAGAGCTGAATGCTATCAGGCGCATCCCCGGATTGTGGGTAGGTTATCCGTGAATTAGTTGTAGCATACCGCAACAAATAAGCAGTCGCGAACAAACAGCAGCAGCACTACCAGGGTGTGGTGGGTTTCAAGCTGGTCTTCTGGCTCCTGTTTAAAAGCCGCATAAGCCTAATGACGGTATCTTGACAAAGGTCGATATGACTGGTCTTTTAAAACTAAAGTCATTGACCCCCTCACCTCCGATGCGAAGGATTACTTCCTGCTGCCTTGCAGTTCGCACTGGGTTGTACAAAGGTTGAGGGTGCACCCTCAAATTAAAAAAAATGCCGAGTGACAATGGGGACGTCTCTCGTACCAAACTCCCAAAGAGCTCCATGATCTTGATCATGATTATGTCTGGCACCGGCTTATCTGTTCCAAGTATCCTTTCCGCAGTAAAGTAAAAGTAAAGATATCGCATATGTGTTAAATTAATTCAACCAAAGAATCGTTCACAAAAAAGCAAGTCTTAGCCGAAGCCGTTCTGTGTTCGCGTGCTTATGTGTAGCCCATTGGATAAACAATGAACTCTATGGTCAAGACTGTGGCCTGAGTTGCTTAGACCGAGATAATGTAAAAGGTGTGCATCAACTTCGGATAAATTTTGCGAAAAATGTAATCGCATCGCTCAAAACTCAAGACTTAAGACTGTAAACTTTTGCGATACAGTTATTTTTATTTATTTGTTCTCAAACCGTACACATTTACTATATGAAGACCATTGGAAAATACCTCTTGAATCCGTGTGAAACTTGATCTGGTGTTTTCCTTGTATGTTCGTAAACCGACTGACAATCAACCACTAAAAATCAATTATTTCGGTAAACTGTCATTTTACAAAACATTTTTGGATATTTGTTATATATATATATGCATATTACAACCGGTTTTGCGGTTTTTGCCGCTCGTCAGCCGTGCCTATTTGGTTATTACAATGAATATATATAACCGCAAAATAGGAATCACTAGTTTTTTATCTATCATAAAGAAAATAATGGTGAAAACGGGAAGAAATTAGTTTTTTTTTCTCAAATAGTTCTGAGAAAAGAATTAACCGATCGACAGTACTCAAGAGAATTTCCAGCATTCGTTCAGGATACTGTACCCGTTTGATTATGCACGGAAAAATCGTAATAGAGGTAACTAATATCCATAATTAAGATTAACAAATTGCAATTTCTTGGTGTTTCATTAATGTGTTTAATTACAGTTTTGCTCTGTGATGAGATACATGCGTCTCTATACAGCACCAAAAATTGAGTTCCGGTCTGTTTGTCAGAGCATTCCTGGGCATTTACTGATGCAAAGATACTATCGGCCGGTTTCTCATCTCTCCCCGTCTCTCATGCAAACATTCCGACTGTAAATTCATTCATTCTGACTCATTGCCGCTATCCTCCTACACCTGTGAGCACAGATCAAGGTAGTGGGAAGTAATGGGCTTGATTGGGGTTTTGTCAAACCAAACTGGGTGTGTGTATTGCCATATTATGATAGGGAAACGCAAGCAAACTCACACACACACAGAGCTGGTTAATCCTTTGATGTTAGTTAGGTGCATTTGGGGCCTTTCCGTTAGTTGCCTCAACGTATTTTTTGTTCAATTATTAGTCTTCAGATATCTGATTTCGGTTGGATGTAAAAATGTGCATGTCTCCTTATGCATTTCCCAAAACGTTCCATAAGTAGTCGATAAGAGTGAGTAAGAGTATGCTGTGATCTATGTAACGTTCCGAATAACAAAAAGCGCTTCTAGGACGCACGTTTCAATTTTAAAATGCGGTAGGCAAATACTAGTTAGTGTAGGGATAATGAGAAGTGTTGAAAAAAGCATTTACTTATTCTAGTGAATAGATAAAATTTAAATCAATTTTCTCAAGTGAAAACACGAGTTACAAGGAAGTGTTAGTTATGAGTAAAAATTAGGTTGCGGTGAACATTTTTGTTCAAATGACTTTATTGTATTATTGTACTGGTTTGTGGTGATTAGTCATAATCGTGAGCTTTTTTCGGTCATGCTGGGGACTCGTTACATACGAAACTTGGCCTTCTATGCCTTCAGTTTAGTTCCCTTGGCTCGCGTTCCGCTTGACTAGAGTCTCAGATCTGTCCGGGGTGCTACTGAGTTACTATTGTCTGTCCTATGTCGTCTGTGGAATTCCGACAACGGTGGTGTGGCGGTCATTTTTCTAGCAAATGAATGTTATAATTTGGAAACCCTGAACATCCATACCAATGCGGAAGAATTCGAATAGAAAGACACAACTGTACAGCTCATCTGAAATAAGGAGTTCGTCGGTACGAGGTAACATAATCACATCCCTATCGTGAATGAACTAAAAGAAGCTACTTTACAACACCTCAATCAGGGATTTTCGAGAACAGTTTTGAACTGCGAATATCGAAATATAATTCGAGAACGACTCCCAACTTCGATATAGCAATGGTCTCAGATGTTTTTAACCTGAAAGCACAAGAAAAGTTATCACCACACCAAACTCGATCATTATATGCCTGGAACATTGCCACCAAATGCTGTTCTAACAACTACCATCAAATCCCTCTCTCCGAGCGGATACAAATTATGCTAGGGGCAACAGTTCTGGGTAGCATTTCGATTTTGTCACGCTATTTAAGGCCGGTTGTAAAAGTACAAATGGTCGTTTCACAAAATATCTTTCTCGATAACTGTTTTCCTTCAGATTTCCTACGTTTTTGTTTTTGGTCATTTGGAGATCGCACCCTCTTTACCGTAGCACAAATGATTTGGTGGTGAACAACACCTTTAGATAGTCAAATATGAATGAAACTGACAGTGTTGATTGGTCTGTTTCCACCGAAATATGCTAATATCTTGACCGTCCTTTTATACGTTTGCCTTCAGTGATTTCAGTTAAAAGCATTGTTAATCATGATCTGATAATCTTAGCATCATATAAACTCATTTGAACTGATCAGAATCCGGTTCTTGCTATTCAGTATCATGTATCATATTCAAGCATTATTTTGTTGTTTCTGTGCAACTCTCATGTGTCAAACAATGGTAATTCGACTCTCTATCGCTTCAGTTCTCCATGTTGGCTTTCGAATGACTGGCACACCGGTTTTCATCAGATGACGCACCATAACACTCGGACTTACAGGTGCTGTGGAAAAGGCTCGAAGGACCAGTAGGTCGACAAAAGAGTATGCATACTAATAAAATGATCTGTTTGAGCCATGCACATCATTACTCCAGTGAAAGGAAATGCAGTACTCGTTTCACACCATTTTATTTTTTATGTGCCAGCCCCCTACTCGCTTCCATAGCTCCAATCAGATACTTGATTGATCATCTCCGTGTGTATTTACTCGAATCCGATTACGTTTACGGATTCACTATGTAAGTTATGCAATCCGATTTCCTCAATTGTACCGGATCGATGTTCATGTCAAAGCTGTCGGTCTTTTCTACCGGTTATTCGGTACGGAATGGTTTCCACCGGTCCTTACAACCTGATTTGGTGCTTAATGCCATTTGGTACAGGTCTTGATTTGACCCTGTTTCATCTCGCGCAATTTTACTCAGATCTGTTCCGTTAACGTCATCCTAAATGAAGGTTTGATCAATGATGTGAACATACACGGCATAACTACAATTCTAAATGATAACTATGATAGTGAGACCAATTGTGAGGAAACATCCGGACCACATTTAAAATTTGTCGGAAAACACCTTTTCCCCTCAATCTATCCGTGTGTTCACGTTGTTACTCCAGTATTAACTTATTGTAATATTTATTTTACACGGTTTCAACTGTGTTCTTCTTCAAGTGAGCTCTCATTTTTCGCCTTCGTTCCGTGTGCATGTTATTGCGCTCACCGGTCTTTGCCAACCTGAAGATTTAAACCAAATTTACCTTAGCCCGTACCTGTGGGTGACGATACAGCAATACACGTGTGGTACACCCACGAGTCATCTGGTCTAACCTGTTGTAGCTTGGTTATTTGTGACTCACAGAATCCGTCTAGAGTTGCGTCACGACTGACAGCAGTCGACATACATCAAAACTCTCATCACGCGTTTAAGAAAAACATCTCTCAAGACATCCAAAATACTTGGTAATCCAACTCAAGTTCCGAATATCAGGTAGTTATCTTGAATCGAATGGTGCATTAACCCCAATCCAGTATGTGAGTCCTGACTGACTTGCAACAGTGCATTTGAGTAGACTTACTTCCCCAATCGTTTGATGATGAATTACTGGTTGCAACCAACCGTCTCATAAGCAAGCCCTTTACACAACATCCGATTACGCGAAGGTGTATTTACATTTATATTTGTATTTATATAACTGTTGCAAGCTGAGATATGCTTACATTTCAATTGAAAATTGTACACTGGTTATTACACCGGAGAAAATATTAAAGTATAGGTAGATCCAATGGAGTGCTGTGTAAAAAAAAGAATGTCTTCAAAGTTTGATTTATTCAATTAAAGATTGACGTAATCCATTTATAACTCGTTCCTTGTTGGTCAGGATGCGAGTCAGATATAAATGTTTATTCAAGAGGGTAGATATCAATTAGAGGAACGAGTAATCGAGTGGGAGCGATTAGAAGATAAGTCAAAATGCAAAGGATGGGAAAGGTAGTTTAGAATCTTATTGACAAAGTTCACACAAGAATTCATATGACTTTTAATACGTTCTGTGATTAATGACTCGGCAGAAATTAAAGATGCACGGCTTATTATCATCAGTCTACGACGGACAGATTTAAAGTCTTGTTTCAATAGATCGGGAAACACTACGGGGAAGCAGTAAATTAAAATAGGGAGAACGCATTGTTCTGAGCTTTCGGAGTTGAAATGAAAATCGCCGAAATTTTCCCATACAGTTGTGAATGTGTTGACCACCGAAGCTTATTACCAATAGTAACACTTAGATAGTTGGTTGTGGTCACTCTAGACAAAAGGTTTTAATTAAGGGTTACAGAGTCTGATGGGAATGTAGAGCGGGAAGAACTAAAAATGCACTGCAAGCACTTGAATATGCTAAGATTTAGGCCAGACTGATTTAAAAACTGTTGACAAAATATTGAAAATCGGTTTTCGTAGCTCGGGTGAACTGAATTCCATTTCGTCTGTTCGCCGAGCTTGGCAATTCTTTTGCAAACGTTTCATCACCAGCCGAGGTGACATCATCAGTGCTTGTG
>UZAN01044849.1:0-18079 GCA_900618425.1 Echinostoma caproni
TCTTCGAGAGGATGCAAAGAAATACTAGGGAGGAAATGCACAAGCTGAAGAAAGTGCGCACGAGACTAGTGATGCATTCAAACTTCTTCAGCAACAGGGTAGTCAACTCATGAAATAAGTTATCACAAGAGCTGGTGGAGCGTACATGCTTTCACGAAGGAGCTCGATAGGCGCTGGTTGAACTTATTTCCCGAAGTAGATAAATTGTTTAAGGTATGGAAGAAGTTGTAGGTTTTCTCATTTATTAACCACCCCAAATAGGGAAGCGCTTCCAAATCTGAGGTCTCTCGCCTAAACAAGGGGAAAAGATATTTTTCTTTTCTTTTCCCTTGCGGAGGCGGAGACGATTGGGACGAGAAGAAAACGCGCATAACTCCAATATAGAACACTCGCAGTGGTAGAGGCCAACAAGCGGCTTACTGCCGAAGGAACTCTGGACACTCGATTGGCCGTGGCCATCTCCTGTCCTGTGCAAATTGACTGACTCTTATCGTATTCTAATAGGACTGTAAGGGACTCTATTAGGACTCATAGGACTCTAACTTGACTCTTCCACCACGTGTTCCGGTAACGCATTCCAGAGATTTGTCACCCTCTTTGACTGACGAAAGACCATCAAAAGACTGTTTTACCGCATCTTGTGGAGCGTCAATGCATGCCCTGGGATGCAGTTGTTGTTCCTCATGGCGAATTCCGATTGCAGTTCCGAACCAAAGTCGTTTCGGATGATGCGTCCTGTATAAATCAGTTGGCCTCTCAGATATCTATATGCTATGTAAAACATCTCCGTTGCCAGCAGTCGGTTTTCATAGCTGATCCCACGTAGTCGTACGACGAAGCGTGTAGCAACCGACTGAATTTACTCCTGTTGGCAACCTTAGAAGCCTTACAAAGAAAGACCGCCAAACCACCATATTTCAGTCGAGGGAATATGTGGGAGGCGAACATCAACGTGAAGACCGTCAGGGTTAAATAACCAAAAGAACGACGGATAGCAACCATCACACTACACGTATAATCAAAATTCAGTTCTATGTGTGCACTAGTTTTAGGTTGCTGGTAACGACAACGCCCAAATTCTCTTCCTCAGATGACTTTTGTCAAATGTTACTCACACAAAGGTAGTTGGGGGGTCTGTCTTCCAATTATAACGTGAACACATTTAGGTGTCTACTGGCAACCCACTCGTGCTCAGTCAGTCTCTCATGGCATTCATGTCTTTCTGAAGAGACCCATAGTTCGCTTTTGACGGGATTGCGCACCAGAGCTTGAGAATTTTAGCGCAGACTATGCACACGTCACTCGACTTCGATAGTATGTCATCTGAAAAGGCCAAAAACAAAAGTGGACCAAGAACTGAGCGTTGTGTGACACCACTTGCGATGGAATACCACGCATATTACGTCTGTGAAACTCTTACAGAGAATGACTTCCCTTTCAGGAAAACCTCTAACCAGCAAAGTACGGGCCATGTGATGCCCACAGCCATGAGTTTAGCAAGCAGTCTGCCGTGGGGTACTTTTTCAAACGTCTTACTGAAATCAACGAAGATGCAGTCGTGTTTAGTATCCCTCGTCCTTACCTCTAAACCAAGATTAAAAAGCAAGCAGCAAATTGATTTTGCGGGACCGCTTCCTGCAGAAGCCTAAATGATCGTTGCTCGTCAATTGGTGTCACTCGAGGTAGTAAGTGAAACCACTAGTCGTTTCAACGCTTCTCCGAAAACCAATGCAGTAGTTGACTGCGGCAGCTTTTGTTCAGCTTTATGAAGTGTCACAACACACACTTTCTTCCACTCTTGGGTCAGTTACTGATAGGTTGAATAACCACGTAATCGGGACGGAGAGCTGCACCACTAGATCCTTGAGCATGAGTGGCGAACACCACCCGGACCTGGTGACTGACACGTTTTGATCGATTCAAACACCCCCGTTACCTCCACTTCTAAAGGTGATCAGTGAAGTGCTGCTGACTGTTGTTAGTGGCGAACAATCATCAATTGTGTATACCGAGCAGTGATGGTTGGACGGTGCTTCCACTTTACCCTTGACGGGGTCAACCGTTTGGGATCCATCGATCAATGCCAGTATACCAGGTCTAGCCCTCTAGCACAGCTTCAGGTAGGCAAATAGATGTTTAGGAGCCTTCAATGGGTCCTCTGTCAGCTTGTCATTGAAGGTCCTATTTTTGGATCGTTTCAGGTCCGTGCGCTAGTGGTGATTTCTCCAATTGAGCTCATAAACCGCACTGGTGTCCCGAAAATTGTTCCAAGCCGAATTAGTGGTCGCAATTCTAGGTAAAACCACGGTGGACTCAGTGTGCGCTGTCTGCTGCGAGTTACCGAAGCGAACGTATCCTTTAGGTGGGGGGTACTGTTTCAAATGTTTTCCCACAACACTTCTACTTTATTCGCTTCGCTAGGGATAGATGAAAGCCATGATTAAGGTCGTGGAGACTACCTGGACCGCATCAAACCGAGTGCGCCATACATTTCGACATTTGTGTAATCTTTTGGGTTGGTGAGTTGCATTCCGCCAATGAATCGCATACAGCATGCTATTATTGTACCTTAAGAGAGAAAAGTGCTCAATCTCATCTACCTTAACACTTTTTGGTGATACCACTAGGTCTAAGATCAATCCGCACTTACCTTGCTGCCGCGTTGGCAACTACATGTTGAAACAAAGATGATTCCTGTAACGTACTCAACAACTCTCAAGAGAAATAACCCTATCCCGGTCTGGTCCGCCCGGAGCACGCGTAATAATAATTCGTCTGGTGTATCAGTTCAACGGCACGCAGAAAAAACAACTCTTTTTTTATTATACTCAACCATTTCTTTTCTAATAAGCCACACCTTTCAAATTGGTTTCTGACGGGCATTCCTCATAAAAAGTGCTCAGATTGATGGCTCCTTTTAAATACATAAAAGAAGCAGCCTAAGTTGTCAGATTTTTCAAAGCCATAAACCTTTTAAATTGTAAAAAATCCGATCATTTTGTAAAATGCGAATCCAGGAGCAAACAGGGGGCGAAAAGCTCGACGATTTGCTAGAAGCATGATAGTTCCTTGAGTATCCCCTGACAGTCCCTTGAGTTTTCTTTGACCGACCCCTCTAAATTTCCTGAAGAGACCCTAATATTCGGCACATTTATCCTTAGGGGACTGAAAATCACTTCTCTATTCGCCGTTTGGTAAACATTTCAATTGCGACCCAAAGAAACTCCACTTTCTCAAAAAAGCTATCATTGATAATGATTGAAGGCTTATTCGCACTTGAATAAACATGCTTTCTTTCAGTTTATCAACTCTAGTTTATCGCCAATACCAAGGGAACAGGTTTCTCTATCAATCTTGGTTTCCGATGATCACCCCAAAAGCGATCGTTTGTGAATCCAACCAAAATCCAAATAGATATGGGAAAAATAACAATATTGAATGATAACGATATATATGCATTAAATGGTGTTTGTGAACATAAATATGTAAAAATAGTTTTGTTGATGCTCCGTTATGAATACAATTGCGAAGTCGCAATCATGAGGCGAAGCTGGTTCCGGATGAGTTGAACCTGCAAATTAGTAAAGACAAACAAATTTATTTTATTTCAAGTTGAAATATGAGATACTAAGACAGCATAGCTTTTGAAAGATTTAACAAGAGCGGCAAAATCTGAGGGTAGAATTCGTTGAACCCACCTTTGAATACAGCCCTGAAATTTAGGCTGGCACCTCGGTATGCATGCTACAACACAGAGTATGCACGCAATGAAATTTAAAGATGTGTTATTACTTAAAGATAATCAACGAAAATATTCTGATACGTGTAAGGAATGATCTACCGTTGGCACTTCTTCAGTTCACAAATTCTATTATCCTTTCCGAAATTAATAATATCAATATTTCCTGAGTACAATCTCCGGTGGATTTAGCTCCCGTTTGCGACGGCATTTTGCTATTAGATAGAATATTATTCACAGACAGACTGCATACTATAAATTCATAACCGTGCGTTACTGGAGCTTTGCTTTAAAATCCTCGTACTCTTGCATGGTCTTGACCGGAATGCTGCATATCGTTATACCAGTTTCCTAGGAATCTATAATTATAATAATGATAATGATAATAATCACTGTTATTATTATAGTAATAACTAGCAGCGTGTATATATATGTATGTAGTGATTAGTATGTTATTATTAGTAATACTATTATTTTACTTATGATAAAATAAGAATGAAAACAGTAGCTACTAGTATCAGGATTATTAGTGATTTGGTTTTATTCCAAGAACCACTGAAATTTAGAACATCATTCCTTACTGCCTTTTTTATACTTACTATAAATAATCTGGATTTAAAGGTAGATTAAACACGTCGTGCTATGTGTTGGTTTTCCTTTATCCTCTCTGTACAGAACTGTCTGTGATTTTGGGGTCAACTATTCTGCATATCTTTGTGTGGTGAAAAATGGTCTTACAGTTTGAATAATTTCGGTTAAGTGAATTTATTATAACATTTTATAGATAGAAAGATTATTGTTAGGATATTCATAGTCCAGTTTAAAAATCATCTTAAGATTTAAAGATATTCACTGAGATTTTGTTATTCCCGTGATATTTATTTGATAAGAACCGCTTAAAGTGTAACAGTCAATAATGGGCAAATGCAAATCTCTCAAAACACCCTAATATTCATTTTCAAACCAAAATTGAATTTTTAAAATGTCCTTCCTTTATGAAGCTGGTCACGGTCTAGTATGTGCACGAGAAAGTGTCGCTTTTGCGGTTTTCTAATCAATATTTTGTGGGATTCCTGCCCACCGCCTTCTCAAGGTCAGGGCGTTCTTTACAGAAATCGAGCAGACAAAAATCAATACACAGGGTTTAAACGGGTTGGATGAGCCACTGGTAAGCGACTCGTTTGAAAAGGAGGAAAACATTGGTTTTAATTTTCACAAAGAGAGACGTATGCTCCCAAAACAGAACACTAAGTCAACCATCTGGTAAGCTGTGAGTGCGTTTTGTATGTGCACATAACATCCTAGGTGCGAATAATGCATTATCTCTGACAATCAACGGCAGCTGACTGCGGTCGTGAAGCACTCAGCGGCTTTATGGGACAGTCTCGGTCTAACCACAGACTCTGATTTTGAATCCCACAAAAATGTTTTTCGTTCACTAGGAAGGGTTGATATTATTGCACACACATCGAATCGTAAATTGCCAAAATAACTATGGTTCTAAAGGACAAAACAAGACCGAAACAGTTCAAAAGACACTGGATTCCGAATAGAGAGGAAACATTTTTTATTTGAACTGCTCGGTAGAATTTTAACGAATTCAAAAGGTCAGTGCCGAACTGAAGATTTGGTTATGGTAAGAATGAAACTGATAAGGGGTAAATTGGAGTTTCGAGAATGAAACGTATTCTGAAACATTCAATTTACAGTTGCATTAAAGACCCTGGATCAATGGTCAGAAAGTTCAACCATCTGTTCACATCTTGTGCTACCGTACAGAATCCCCTAATCTAGCCTGTGATATCTTGTTCATTGTTGAATATCGTAGGAATAGCCGCCTATTCCTCATACGCGCCTCAAATAAACTAGTCACATATTACGTAAGTAGCATCCCATAACAATAGTAGTAGTAGCAGCGGCGTGATTCAAAGATATATTGCCTACAAGTTAGGACGTACGAATCACAGCTTGACCAAATTCGCTGATTTGAGATTAAATGTTTTTGAACTGGAGATAGATTTGCCATTTTTGATTCTCAATGATCGTCCTTTAGAATCCATTTTTGGGACAATTTTCAGTTCACCCAAGCAGGAATACCCTAAGGGAGCACCAGGCTAGAATATGTCTATGCCTAGGACTTATAAATACTTCACCTGCTCATTCCGCGTTTGAATCACGAATCCGTTATATATAAAGTGTGTACTGCCCGTGTGCACACTGGTAGACACTAGGGTTGACCAAAATCACCTAATAAAGTTTACTTAAATGTGCTACATATATTCAGACATTTAAATAAATTTTGTTGTGGTCAGTAACATCTTATACACCTGTTCAACATTAAATCAAAGTATTGATACATGTATGGATTAGTTCAGAAGGAAATGCTCAAATAAATACACACTACCAGCATTACCAAAGATCTTGTTGCGTCAAAAATACACTTCCTGGGTAGGTGTACATATATAAATGAAATAAAAGTTTACGGGGTACGCATGTTTGATGACATGCAGGAAGTCGACCATGTGCCTCCGGTGAAACTTTGTTCATTCATTCAGATACTACTTATTAATATACAAACCGACAATTTTTATCATATTCTGTCAGGTTTTGTCTTAACAGGAAGAAAGTTGGACATTTACTGATTCCAGTCTTGCATGCGGGTTTGAATGCGCATCCTCCACAATTCCAATAGGACTAAATTGGGGATAATGTTACATTTTTAACCCTCCAACAATCTGGAGTATTAGTGCGAAATAAACTATTGTCAATGGTTTCAATAAATTTCAACACCAACAATAATTCATACGCATCACTTCTTACAAGGGATCGTGATTCGAAAAATGTAGAGTTCAAAACTCGGTAAAATGGATAACAAAATATGGAGTTTATTCACAACTTGTTGAGTTATCTAATAATGTATCTATTAAATTCGATTTCCCTCCGACCTTTGTAACATCTAATTACAGTCGAATTTTGAAGAACCGACCCATTGTACATATTAAAGAACAGCCGCCAAAGGAACAACCGTTTCGAATGTGGACAAGTGATCGTCGAGATCATTTATATCATTCTGTTGAGGTTCTAGGTGAGTGAGAATTTTAAGTGTTGAACAATATCTCGCTCTGAAGATAAATCGTGATTATTAGAGATGATAGAAGCCGCAGTGGCAACGACGATAGGATTTGAATTATGGGTCTTCAGTATACTAAACTGATGGATTGTTGTCATTGATCACCACCGTGGTAAGTATGCAAAGCTGGTAGAGTAATCAGGTGTGTAGGTGAGTACAATCAATTTTGTGAGTATGCGGAATGGAATGAGTATGTAGCTATTCGCAGTCTACGAGTGTAAAGGAAAAGCAACAACCCAAGGAATGAATACTGTTTACAAGAAATTTCTCATGATAAACTTGGTACATCAGGCTGTTTATTAAATACGGATTTGCACGATCAAACCGTGTGGTGCTCAACCCCACGTTCTTGGTTCAATAGCTGAAAATAATAAACTTTATGATGGGTAATGTATTGATAAAAGAAATAAGCAGTGCAGGGCAACCCGAGGTTTTTCGGTTGAGAAACTAAATGTGGAGATTTTCAATGAAGTGTTTAGGTTTTTGACTTCTGGATATATTCAATTTTTCAGTGACTTAAGCTCTTGTTGAATGAGTGCGCGTGTGTGTGAAATGTTTGGCTGACAATAAACTGTGAGGCCCGAATAAATAAATAGTGTCCGAGAAAACATAATTTTGGTGGTGAATGTTTGGATCAGCCCATTCGGTTTTTCACAGGCACCAGGCACCGTTGATGATGTTCGATGTGGGTTTCACTCCTTAGGAGATCGTTAAATTCCCCACTGTTTTTCTATGCATTTTTATGCTGTCCAGTACTCTTTTTTGGTTATCACAAACATTTCTATTGCATTAAAAAAGAATTTTGCCTGAAAATCCCCGCAAAGTGGAGTTAAACCAATCTCCACCGAGGGGAATTGTCGGTGTTTTCTCGATGTTAATGGATTGATAGAATCCAGGCAAATGGACAGAATACTGCAAGCTGATCAGTCCATTCGCTCCATCGGCGATCGAGTATTTTCCATTCGATTAAGATCTAGGCTGCTCGCAACCCTATAAATATGGCGCGCTTCTCCCGGAATCAACGCACTACTCTGGCGCTTCGAAACAGTTGCAATGTTTTGCGAATCGGTGGAGCATATCTCGTGAGACAAGATTCGGTGATAGTCCGGCAGACACAACAGATGGGAAAAGAAGATTAAACAGCACATGTGCTGAGTTAGATATGAAAGGGATTAATAAAGAACGAAAAAACGGATGTGTAATTGTAAACAAAAAGTCAGAAAATGAAGGGAAGGAGTAAAATGAGAAACGCTGTCACACGGAAATATCGGATAAGCACTCCTATGGTCAACAGTAGACCTTAAACCAAGTTACGTTGCTTGCATAACCTCAGCTTCATGATCCAAATTGCTTTTATTCCGCAATTGTCAGTATCTTCTTGTGTGATCCTTTGGTGTCGTCCCAAGGTGCTGTGAAAACCTTGTAAATGATGTTTCTGGGTCAATTCCGTGTCCAATTTCGACCAGATGTTGCAGATTCTAGCTCTTCAATTTTCTCATTGTTTCTTTTTGAAGAGCTGTCTGACAGTGTTCAGGTAGATGAAACGGTCAGTTAAAAGATTTGATAATCTCATCGGTCATTTTTATATTGTGAAACTAAATGTAAATCTCCCACCGAATTCGACCACTGGCAAAAAGACCGAACGTGAAGAATATTGACTTCTATGCAGTTTTTGTTTGTCTTAAAAAAACTGCTATTTCCACCGAACTAAATTTGCAACTATTTGTTCGGATTAATCAGCCAGGTGAAACCGATGTTGGACAACAGTCAAAATGTAATAAAATTTGAACAGATTGTATTGACAAAAAACAAAATTCTAATATGCGTTTATCACAAATTTAGACTGACTGATTTGTATACATTGTTCCTTCTCACATTTCAACTTCAGAGGGGCACCATTCACAAACCACCAATGGAGGTTACTCGAGAAAACCAGATGGAAACAAATTCACCGCCTAATCTCGAACCAACTGATGCATCTTATACTTTTCACCTTGATGCAATGAAACTATCCCCATGAGATTTCCTTATGTAGTTCAAATTTATGGATTTACATTTTGATTGAGGTTGAATTTTGATTGCTAATGAGTAAAAACTTTTACCAGTAAAACCTTGCGTAAATATTTGTGGGAGTTCTCCTACAAAGCGATAAAGTAAAACATTGCAAGATTACACAATAAGAGCGATTGATTTGCAAACCATCATGCTCTAAAAAATTTTAAAAAAATATTCCCACAAAGCCGATTTCAGGGACACTTTGACCAATCCTTGGATCTATGTAGAAGCACATTTTAGATGGAATCGTACCCTCTCAACACGTCGAGCTCATTATTCTGCATGTTCCCCAAGTAAGAGGTGTTACGGACTCACAAATTTGTAACGTCAGTCTGTCATTCCGTACTTAACGAGGTGTTTGGTGCGATAAATCTCGGCAAATGCAAAGCGTGTCAGAGCACTCAGCTAATTGAAAATATCTCCTTGATGAATCTGTATCTTGCTGTGTTCATAATCTCCTTCTTCTCTCATCACTGTTTTCGGCAATGCAATAAAATCTGATAGAAACGCACCTCTTTACCGATAGAATAAAGCAATTGTTTGGCTTGAAATATACACCCATCAATCCAGGAGTTCCACTCTGAATCTCTCGGTTGAAATATATGTTTCAGCCCTGTGAAAACCAGTTCATGGCGGGGCTAAGCCGACTTACTGATTAATTTTTGCTTGCATATAACCTTCAATTTCACTAAGTTAATTTGTGCCCTCAACAACAAACGGTGAAAATTAGCTAAATGTTAACTCCTATCGAAAGTGTTCAATCGAAATGATTTTCTATGTAGGTTTTGTGGTAGATGCCCCCAGTTAAAGCTCGCGTGTATTGTTCACCGGATCGCCTGATGAGCTTGTGTAAGCATAATTTCTAAAAGATAATCAGCAGATATCTCTATTATGTTATCTCGTACCACAACTTACAATTAACTGTAAATTAAACAGCAAATGCCTATGAATGTTGGGAAATGCGTGTACTGTGCATAGGTCTGTCTCGATGCAATCAAGATAGAGCTATAATTGAATTGACAATACCATACTTCTTCAAGTTATACTGCTTGATTCGGACGTTACAAATAATGAAGAAAGGTTTGCTATTTCTCAATTAACACGACCGAAATGGGATTTCTTACTCAGCGAATCACACGTAATAATCTCAGAATTGTAAATATTGAACGGAACCTTAAATGGTTACCGTAGAAATAGAAAAATATTTGAAATGTTTTCTCACTCTAAAAGCTATGCAGTTGCATCAGACTTGGTTTCAGTTACCTAGGGAACCATTTCGTTTCATTACAAGTTCCACAGTTATTAACCATTTCTTACTCAAACCTTGGGGTTGAATATGAATGAATTTGGAAAATGAGTAGGTCCCAAAGCGCTTTCAAACATGTGTTTATCAATTACATGGAAGCAATACGATCCCCCATGTTGCAGGCACCATTCATATTGCAGAGCGCCATGACAAACAAGTTATTAAATGGCGTTTATATTGCTTAAATTTGTCTGTATAAACTCACAAAAATGGGTAAAAAGTAGCAAATTTGTACAAACGTTTCAGTGGTCATGGTTGTCCAAAAATCGCAAACATGGTGTCAGTATGCGAATGTGGATCACAAAAAACAGTTCCTGGACGGGACCGAAAGACACACGTAGTCCACGACTCAAACTGAAACCGATCACGAAACGATGGGCAATACAAACGGATCGGTGGGATCAGGTTTTGTTTGGGTATTTTCAGATTGGATTACAATCATATATCGTAGTTTGAAGGCATATTCACCAGGGTCAAGTGTTCTGGATGACCACGGTTTTTGTATCGATACCAAATTGTTCGTCGACAGCCGCAAAGTAAGAAAATCAGCATAGAAACCAAACTTCCAACCAGAATGAATGTGAATATGATAAGACCATCGTCTGAAAGTACAAAGTATGGTTGGAGGGAGATTAAAGAAATATCAAGCAGAGTAAACAACGGTTTTTGGTGGAGTAAAAGTATTCAATCAGTTGAATAAATAACACAATTGTTACTGTATACAAATTGCTAAAAAGTTTCAAATTGCAAAACTTATTTGTCCATTGTAAATTCTACGCGCTAACTCGGTATTTAAAGTATAACAAAAATTACTAGTCACATTGCATTCCATGTGATTTTTATCCCCCTTCAAATAGTAGTTAATTTTCCCTGCTGGTTAAAATTTGCAATCTATCTGCAAAGGTTTCAAAATCAACCGAGCTGGTGTCGTCAACGCTTGTTGTGTGGCAACAAGTACCCAGGGAGAGCCGGTGAAAATGTATTCAGTAGACCTGAACTGCCCGAACCAATTTTCAATACTTTGTCAGATAAAAAGATGTCATTTGACTATCAATAGGAACGTATCCACGACCTAAGAGCCTTTGCACTACTGTTCACTTATATACTTTCCAACCGGCAGTTGTTTCATCATTTCTATCCTCCTGGTATATGTTTGCCTTCGAGGATCTCTGAGATGGGATTGGGTTTCTAGACTCTATACTATTTATGAGTAGCAACAACGAAAATACGAATAAGCGCAAGCTAAGTATAGACGTGTCAAAGTATGTGGTTTTGGTCGATAGGCTCGACTTCCTTCGTTCACCGGGTTCTGAAGTCAGTTTAGTAAAGTTTAATTAACTGCTATAGACCAAATCCAGGCCAGCAAATTAGACGCGCTCCAAGAATTGGCCTACATTAGTTGCCATCACGACGAGACTGCATCTGACGTGGTGCGATGGCTTGCCTCCATGACCCTGCCAGCTGCACAGGATGGCTTTCGACAGACATGGTTAATGGGTAGAGGCCAGATGAATCTCAGTCTTACAAGACCAGCTGTGTGGGCACCTCCTGGCTTCCTTTATTTATCCATTCAAACCCATGGATAGATCATTCCAGCAAATAAACATGGCGAGGGGCATTTAACCGGTCAAAATACCCTGCTAGATGGACGTGGGAGCATGGTTCATGAGGCTTCCTCTCGACGGTGGGAGAAGTTTTTACATCTCATTGGACAGCTACCGCTCACCTAAGCTGGGTAGCCCCCAGTCAATGAGGTACTGTCCAGACCACATTCCACTTGTCTCATTGGGTGCGTGGAACTAAGGGCCAATCCCGAACAGCAGACTGTTAAACAACGCACCAGCGAACAACATATGAACCGAAACCCGAAGACCTCGAAGTTCCAACGCGGATGCTTCTGTCAGGCTTCCGCGTTGGATCCAAGTCCCACTGTCATGTTGGTCAAAATTTTGAGTCGAAGGCTGCTGTTATGATTCCTCAATAAAATCCCACAAATTCCCGCTGCCTTGAGAGTCAGACTGAGTCAAAGGCTCCACTCATACTTACCAAAGAAAACCCCCTTCGTCGGTGTGTGCTACCGCAAAGTATGTCGTGCCCCAAAGTCTTAGACCCCCATTAAGAAAAATCTGTTTCCCATCTGTTTAGTTCTTCCTCTCAATCCCGAATAACCCCAGATGACTCCTACTCAGGCAAGATTACGTTCATTGGGGCACTTGTTACGCATGCCACCAAATAGGTTTTTACGACGCGCGATGTTTGCCGAGGCAGGTAGTGAGTGCGAAAAAGTACAGTGCCTAAACTAAACTATGGGGGTAAGAAAACCCTAACCGGGAGACCTGCTCACATAGACCGCGTTAGGTCTTCTGTGGACCCCGAGGTCATCGTAACCGGTGGTTAAAGACAGTGAATGATATGGCTGGGTGCCGTAAACAGTAGCGCTTGTGCATCTACACTGTACTCATCTTTGCAACATTAGTCCATGCGTATTCTCTATCTTCCTCGACTCTGCACGCAACATGCTTTTCTTCCCTCTGCTCTTTTATCCCAAAGGGCAGCCAAAGGATAACAATCAAAACTGACGCATGAAAATGCATGGTTAATGGCTGTACAAACTGAAACTAAAAACTATATTATTTAACTGATGAAGTCGATATCCGGAAGTATAATTTTTATTCCGTATCACAAAGAAGGTTTAATGAGGACGTAAAAAGTCAATAGTCGTCGTGATTAAATATCTGGATTTCATCCTATCAATATTTCTATATAACCCTTACATTAATCAGATGTTCCATATCCTTCGGTAATTCCAGAATCATTTTCAGCACCAGGAAATCTCATAGTTACATCTGATGGTGAGACATTGTGAAGCAGTCTTATAGTGTTTTGTGGGTTTACACTTACAAATCGATGTCGACTACACTCATCGGAAGTTTGTTTTGCTAGATATTATATACAGATTAACTGCAAATAGTAATGTTTGAAAACAACAAATTACCTTAAGGAGCAAAACCCATTACAAGAGATCTTGACACCGACCCTATAAATTTGCACTAACTAGATCAAATTTCTTGGATACTTCCAACTTCAGTTGTCGAAAAATCCTTATCAAAATTTCAATCAAACTGCTGAGCCTGAGTCAGCAATATTGTCTTCAGGTAATCCCCTGTAATATTCATATTGATTTAGTTTACCATTATGTAAAGCAAGTTGACAATATCTGATGAAACATGTCTTATCCTGTATAGGTCTAACTGGTATTGTACTGGACAGTGTAGAAGAACTAATTTTCAAATAAAGCACTGAATTCATTCTTGATGTGGGGCGGGAGAGCATAGTCGCTTCACTCACAAACACATCTTCGTCCCGGATAGGCCTTGCTCATACTTGAGTCGATTGTGAACGCTTTACACGTGCATGTGTACACTCCAGGGGCGATCACTGTACACAGTGCATTCATTGAACAGTCATTGTTACCCGTTAGGCAAGGATTGATAGCTAAAAGTTAGAGAGAAACGGGGACAAATGGATGAATTCAGGGTTGCATCTAGGGGATTAATGCTCTTCCTGCTGGTTTAATAATCCAGCCACTCACGCATGATAACAACGAGTCGGACTTTGTAGTTTTATTATCTACCTCGGTGAAGAGATGAACTACAACAGCCAGTCTAACGAAAAGCTCTCAGTGCTGGATGTCATAGACCTGAATTAGGTTGGTGCACAAAATTAATCACAATAATAACACAATGCAAACATTTTGGTTTACGGACGACTTCTGGAAAAGACTGATTCTTATCGGTAATAGTTCGTTCTTACTGGGATAGAGACCAATCAATCGGATATCAACTTGTCGTTCATTAGCACGGAAATTCTGGTTAGTTATATAAGTTTGTTTTACTCGACAGTAAATTAACGCGTGTATTTGGGCGTCAAAACTTTCTCCACAAATCTGTATTTACACATACCAGGATTACTTCAGTTTCCAAAAAGCTACCGTCAAAACCGTCAGCAGATAATCAATATTTACACCAGTCTACTGTGAAGAGATCAATAAATATTGTATTGTCTGTAAAGAGTTCAGTTTTCTAACAGTTTCTCAAACTGAGAGACAAAACGCTTTCTGAAGATCAGAACAAAATAGAAAATAGCATATCAACTGTTTACAGGACCCTTGGAATTTATCTCCGATCATCATTACGTAACCTATCTAAAGTGAACTTTCTGAAGAATTTGGTCGATATTTTGTTCAGTTTCTAAGGGAACTGAGAACTCACTTAATCCTGGCAGGTGACTCTGTTTTCGTGCTGTTGTAATCAGAACTAATGTGAATGGCTGATTAGTGAAACCCTGTCTCTGTACCAATCACTGCACCTTCATTGTCAACTGAATGAACTATTTTATGACTGTTGCATTTTGGAGAATCCGCAGCTGCTTTGAATGGACCTGGTTTTGAGATCTGGTGCGATATCCCGTTTATCTTGTTGGAACCATCACTCCGAATCACACTCAAGGAGTTCTNGTTCTTTTATTGAAGCGGTAAATCATGAACCCACGAGGTTAATTTCTCACACAATGATGTAAAATAAAACTAAAATAAAAAAGAATCGCAAGCTGATCAAAAAAATAGAAAAAACAAGGTAGAGAAAAGTGTACGGGAGTGATGACACTACGCACTGACCTTTCAGTGTGAAGTAGCTCGTATTTGTGACCCCGAAATCCGTGGGGACATTTAGTATCTGCGCCTTTTCTGAGCGCAATACAGCCATTCCACCGGATACAATGTGTTGCCGGATCATTGATTCCGAGTAGTTTTTGGCTATTGCATCGTCCAGATCAAATTTGACTTTGATCCTGGCCATGAGGGTACCGTTACCAAAGCCCAGAAATTCGCTTCCATAGTAGCTTTCAACTAAACCCAAATCATTACCCAACCGACTGGATGCATCTAACTGGAAAGAAAAAACAAACAAGCGAAATTCCGAATCGATTTGATCATCATTGAAGTTCTTCATCACATGGGCAGTTGTGGTAAAATAGGCCAAAAAACGTGAGTTCAAATTACAACAACCCAGTAGTAAAACGTTGGGCACATTTAAATATTTATCAGGGGAAGTTCATGATTTTAATTATGATAATATTCGAAGATATGTATCAGAGTTTGGGCAATGCCGTGGCTAAGTTGAGCTAGTTGTCGTTCTCCATAAGGAATGAATTTCTTGATGAGAGAATGAGCTCTGAAATTTTCAGAGATGCACTAATAGAAGTTTAAAATATCTTACTACAATCTTCCGATTCAGAAGGCCTAAGAGTCGGGAATGAAATCGTTGACCTTAAGGGGTTGAACTTCTTATGTAAGCTGCGTGCATGCAGTATATGGTCCCTCGACGAAATTGACAAAGCAGTCCTGTTTTAGAAGAATGCTGCACTTCAATGAAAAATATTGATGTAGAGGTCACGCTGCCTCCAACAGTACCGCTATTGGAATCGGACAGGATGATGACGACTACCAGGATAATGCTATTGGTGGGGAAGATGAGGAAGAATCCTAAACAACATGAATTACTCCATCGAATATGCGATCATAATGACCATCCCGGTTTTATGTTTGCAGTGCAAGCCTCGAGTATCATTCACACACATGATTCACACCAGTCTATGGTGCTGTGCATTTGCGGTCAATCGTAAGAACAGGACAATCAACATTGATTTCAAGAGAAAAGAGAATGCAAGGCAGTGTCACTCGAGAACATACCACCTTAATCACTTCATTCGAGATATTTTTGTACGCAGAGCTCAGTGGGTTTGCGAGTGACACATTCCAGTCCACCGGTTTACTTTTGTTCTGCACGAGCAAACTGACCTCGTAGCTACGGACACCTGATGAGGTAAGATAAAAGTTTACGTATGTGAATTGGACAGAAATGAAATAGAAAAAATGAATAATTATTGGTCACATTAACGCTCAATCTAAATCCGTAATTTGCAAAGTTAGAGTAGTTGTTATCAACCTTACGGATTATCAAGGTAAATGAGCTGAGTATCTGGAATAGTTGGATATAATGCTTACGTACAGAGTTCATCAAAAGTTGCATCTACCTCGTTATCAGTGATGGAAATGATTTCAACATAGTGGTGGTTATTTTGAACCCTTTACAACTATTATTTGCGAAAATATCTCACTCAATAATACTGAAAAAACCAATCAAATCGATGTTAGCTTCTCCAGTTTTAATGACGATCGAAGTACAAAAGGATTGAGCCTATCGAATAGTACTTAAGATTAGTTCGGTGTGATCAGCTTATCTTATACAATATTCCACAATAGCTTAACCGCCTCTATCCGGAATTGTGGCTTCGTCGATTGATCAAAGTCCCTCTCAAATTGGCGAATAATCATGCAAAATCTGTGGTCTAGAAATTATGAACAAATATTATACTTAAGATGATAATGAGTTCTGTTGTTAGAAATGAACCGATACAATAATGTGTATTTTCAACAGGCATAGAAGAGTCAACTGACACAGGGTCGGAATCGCGAAAAATTTATATTCAGCATGCTATACTTTAATTTAAATTTTTATTTACCACACATGGCGTTCCTCGGCTATCTTTCAGTAATAATAGTAATAGTACGAATAATAACGAAATGGATATAACGTGTGAAAAGTAAAACGTAAACCGAAAAGCCAGGGAGGTCTTTCGACCGGGCTTGGTGACATTAGCACAGCGAATCCACTGAACCCACTGTGAATCAAACCTGTTAGCTCATAGATAGAATGCACGTATAACACCCGCTTTTGCACCCGGCAACTGATCACACTGTTTGATTTTTATTTTTGGCGCAGACTTTGAAACTTGTCATTAGTCTTAAGAATTATGATTCGTAAAAAGAATTCCTCACGTGATTGCTTGGTTAAGTTACATGAAGCGATGTCACTGATTTGACTATTTCAATACCTTAGATGAAATCAGACTAGACTGGTGGCTATTTTGGAGTCTCAGGGTCATTTAACTCGCAACTGATCAATGTCATGATCATGCTTGAAGTTGCCGCTTTCATACCCCGGTCAATGAAGTGAATGTGCATTGAAAGATTTCTGTTGTGGGCCTGATTCCGAAGTGAATACAGTGATTTTAATTCTCGAACGTGGAAAGGTCACCACGACCTTTCTAACCGGAACGATTACCGACCCATTCCCCTCATCTCTGGACTTTCGAAAGTATTCAAAACTAAAACTAAATAAAAACTCACGGCGTTTCCAGGGGATTGGAAAGGAAGAAAGTTCGAGGGAAAGACTATCAAGATGATCAACATCTGTGATATATGAACTGTTTTATATTCTGCAGTAAGTAACAGCTGAGATGCAGCGAAATGATTCCGGAATAAAATTGCGCTTGCTTGTAGTGTGTTGTGATCATTGCACTGTTATTTTCTCACAAAGAAAGTGACCGCTTTGCTTCTCAGTTTTACCCAGTCGCTCTCATAAATTACCCACCCTCCCTTCGGGGACCATTCGAATAAGATTTTCAGCTCTTTGCCTCGATCCAGTAATTTGTTTCATGAATTTCATTAAACAGGTAAATTACGATAGTCAGAAGACAATTGGCCATGCTCACTTTGTGTAAACAGCACTTCAAGCTCATNGTCGCTCTCATAAATTTTCCACCCTCCATTCGGGGACTATTCGAATAAGATTTTCAGCTCTTCTGCCTCGATCCAGTGATTTGTTCCATGAATTTCATTAAACAGGTAAATTACGATAGTCAGAAGACAATTGGCTATTTTCCCTTTGTGCAAACAGCACTTCAAGCTCATTCTTACAGCTAATTTTACATCCAGTGTCGTCTATCT
>UZAN01044849.1:18169-28467 GCA_900618425.1 Echinostoma caproni
TATGACCAATTTTGAATAAAAAATTGGATGTGGTATTTGCATGGTGCACCACACGCTGCTTGAAGAGGGTTTCAAACGATCGGTCCGTATTGTCAAACCAATAGGCACATCTCATTTACAGGTGATGATCAAATTCGTGCAACATCACCCTCATTTTGAAAATCCATTTCAGCTTGCAATGTCCTAGTTACATATAGATGGCTATAACCAGCAATACTCTTGTAAGTAAAACTTTTAAATTTGGCACAAACGGTACATGTAAGGACATAATAAACATCATTTAAAAATACACCTCCATTGGTATCGAGTGGTGTTCCACTTGGTTGTCACAAACATGGCTTCACCGACCCACCGACTGGACGTCCGTCACAGAGCTCGACAAGATGCACGACTGAGNCATGTCACTGCAGACGAGTTAGATCGAAAAGTATCGTAATACACTCTGAGGTCAACGACTGTTGAAACATTTCTTTTTATTTTCTACAAATTTTGATATTCCCAAGTTTGATTAAGAAATTAGGTGTGGTGTTTGCATGGTGCACCATACGCTGCTTGGAGAGGGATTCAAACGCGGTGCCCGTATTGTCAAGCCATTAAGCACATCTCATATGCAGTGGTGACCAAACTCGTGAAACATCACCCTTATTTTGAAAATCCATTTCACCTTTCGGCTATAACGAACGATATTCTTGTAAGTAAAACTTAAATTTGGCACAAACGGTACATTGTGTTGCATTCACACATCCTGACATAATAAACATCATTTCAAAAATACACCTCCCCTTGGTACACCTTTTCTTATCAAGCTTTATCTTACACTTTTTAAATGCAGAACCAATAAACTGTATCTTATGTGAATGTTCCCCTACTGTCCCTTTTTACACTATACTAAATGTCCATGGGAATTTCCACTTTTACTGTAATTCACATTGTGTAATAAAAATGTCATTTGTCGATGCTTCTTGAGCAACAATACTTATCCTGAAAACGAGTAACCCATTTTAACAAACAGATCGATTGCGTTCTGTTTCGTTCAGTTCTGTGGGCTGAACCAGGAATGGATAAGTTACACGTAAGGTTTGGTTGCTATGCCATTGATGACAGCCAACCCATTCACCCAACTTCACCTCAAGAACTCCAACCTCTGTCACTGAACGAATATTGTTATTCACATAGACCCATGATTCTCGCACATCGCCCGGATTGCACCGTAAGCCCAAAACTCGTCCCTGGTCGTAGTTACTGTGGTCAGCTTTGATTATTGAGCTATCGTGACTGTTAGCGCAACTACGATCAAATGTACTTTAGCTGTAGTGGGCACGAGACAGTGCGTCACCCCTCATGCTTATCGAGTGGCGTCCCACCTGGTTGTCACACGCACATAACATGACCTCACCGACCCACCGACTCGACGTCCGTCACAGAGCTCGACAAGATGCACGACTGAGGTCGGCTTCATTTCAGCACAGAAAGAGCGTGGGAAGACAGGTGATCAATCCGGGGGTAGAAAAAATGTATGATCAATTGATCAGTGAGGTATGCTGAAAGGAAGCGGATCCAATCGCAGCGATTCTTCCTCAATTCCAAGTTATGGTTTCTCAATTCCAAATGACGGTTTCGAAAATGAAATTAAAGAAATGAACAGAATTGGAATAAAGAACGAGAATTGTCTTTTAGCCGGGTCTTATTGACAAATCACTCCACGCATCTAAACAGCTTTAGGCACCGAATCGAAACAAATTCTATTGCTCATCAATAATAGTGTTGTTACGGTAAAGCAATAAAGCCACAAAGCTTGTATTGGCTTCTGCTTTTGTACCCTTTGAATTCTACTTCGAACGGCACCGTCTCCGACTGTGAATAGAGTTTCAGACAGAAAATGAGGTTTGGATGGCTGTTTTGGTTTGACCTTCAATTATGGAATGACGGAAAATTACTCGTAAGTAGATTTAACCGATTAATTCAGTAGATTCCTAGTAAGTGAAATCCGATCTCTGGTCACCCAACCCTGACCCTGAGGGGGTGGATGCAAGTCAGTGGGATTGCTCTTGAGGACAACTTACGTCGCTCACACGTTCTGCCAAGAATATCCGGTGGACACGAACAGGCTGGTTGTACTGCTGTCCCAGTGCAAACTCCACCATTTGCACAGGTAGATTCATCGCAGAATTTAAGTGGTTCTGTAGATGCTGTGGAAACAAAAGGAAAATCGGAAAATTAAAGAAGAAAGAATGCAGATATCAGAAATACAAATGACTTGACCCGGATCGAAAAATGACAAAAGCTTTGGGGAAAAACCGAAAGATCACTAACCATTTATCCTGATTGCACGATATTATCGTGTCACTCCATCTTTGGATTTGAAATTAAAACGACCGGGTAAGTTGTACTTTAATTACTGGCTTCGGATCTCTAAACGCGTTTTCAGACATAGACAAAGACATCTTAGGTTGCCAAAACGAAAAGCCCGAGTTCTATGTTGTCAAAATTAAGGTTCGGAATGCCATGTTCGTTTAGATATCAGTCAAAACTTAATCCGTGAACGTCAGAATCTGTACGAAGGAAGGAGCGATAGAGTTTTTATACAGATACTTATGACAGGTACAAAAGTAATCAGCTGATCGCGCGGACGTGTGATAACATAATTCCGATTAAAACAGCTCGTAGAAAATAAGCTGGTTCCGAACAAATTTACCAGCAAGAGAAACACAAGATCTGATATGAGTCTCATAAGGCCTAACCAATAAAAAGCCCAGCGGAATAGCGAAAACGTGGCCCACCATAGCGAATCCACGAGAGATGAGGTCTAAACATTTAATTTCTGAAAATACTACAACGGAATAATACAGAACAGTGATGAGAAAATTTTGGATAACACCGTTTGATCTGCTTCAAATTAACTCAGACCACTAATATAAAATGACAAAGGAAGCAGTTACCATATAGCTTTTTCTGCGCTCAATCCTCTGAAGATTACTGGAAGAAATAGCACGTAGTTATTGTCGGGTGTCAGGTTTGAACTGTAAGTTGGAACGAATTGTTGGTTCCCTGTAGTATAGCGAGATCTGACGAATGTGAAGTCGTTCCGTCTAGCTTTCATTTCTTCAGTAGTTTTTCAACTTTCTTCGGTTTACATCCCACTGCTTTTACCCCTATCATTTGTTTCTCCAAGAACAATGAAAGACAGTCCTCAGAGCTTGCGAAAGTGCGAAATTTGTTTGTTGAAACGAACTATCACAAAAGGTCTCTAAAACTATCTCCTCTTGTGAGGTACTTCCACATGTCCTCTACTATACAGCGTATGAGGGACAAAAATTGAAGCCGATGGTCTAATGAGCGGCGTAAAGTCGTAGATCATTATTTTGCTTTTCTCCGATCCCTACTTTTAATGAACCCTTCAAAGAAGATGGAAACTATTATACAGTCTGCTAGTGGTGAAGTTTTATATATAGAGATTTGAGCTGAGGTCTGACGAATGTTATCGATGAGCCGAATGAATGACGCTGAACTTGATAATGAGTTAGTCCAAAATTCAATTCATCACCCTAGAAAAACGAATCTCCACCGGAAAATAGAAGTCTGGAGACTACTAATACCAATAAATTGTTGGTGTGTTTATCAGGTTTATCAGTAATTGCGGTGGATCTCCAGGAACGTTGGTGGTCAGGTGATATAGAACACATTCATTCAGAGGTCTTGTGTTTGAATCCACGTTTAACCAACCCACTTCTTTTGCCCACTGCAACTCTGGGGTTAACCGCAGTTCCCTTCACGCAAAACTATTGTCCAATGTTCAATTCGAGACACAGGGATTGAAATATTGCTGTGATCGACCAAAATAGAAATATAAAACCTCTACGGATGGCAAAGGAAATGACTCAGATACAACTGTTATAATTGATGCAGTGATCACCGAGGTAGAGCATGCGCCTGCTCGGCAGACGAAAGCCTTCTAGATTCCGTTCACAATAAAAATTATCAACCAAAATAATCAGGTATGAAAATCAGACTTTTCTTAAATCCCCGAGAGCGAGTGAGAGAAAGAGTAATAGACAATTGAGGAAACAAAGAAATTGATACAAATATAGATAGATCAACTATGGACTGATCATCACAGAATTATATCACAACTCACAAATTTCGCATTGCTCTCCTTTGTAATCGTTCGGGCAAATACACTTCTTTATGTCTGACCTGATCTCACGGCACACTCCACCATTTTGACAGGGTGGCGCACATGTGGGAAACAAGGCATCATATCCAATATTGGTCACATTTGGGGAAATCTGCTCTTCTATTTGTGAAAGTAAGGTATGGTTTGTTTGAGAATTGATTGGGATTGTTGTATGGACAATAAAGGAAGAGGTGGGTGAGGCGAGGAACTGCTGAGGTATAGAGGTGAGCGTGTATCTATGAGTTGGGATTGTTAAAGTTGTTTCATCGAGGATATTAGCCCGCGAAAAACTGAATATTTTTACGACTAACACACATATCACAACCGAAATCCAGTCCGATAACGACTGCGCCATCTGAAATAGCAGAGAAAAGGATGCATATTGATTACGCTGTTGGCGCTGTTGATTAGGGTTTCTAGCGGTGGATTACCATAGGAATGCAATGGAAGAGATGCTTATTATTGATTGACAATTTGATACAATACAATTTGGAAATCAGAATGGAATATCCCTCGACGTTCTGGGAATTTACAAGAGCTACTGCAAAGAAATCTGATGTATTTAAGATGAATGCTTTCGATTCCACTGATAATATTCCTGTCAAAACTTTACTTGCAATTTGGCCTTTGCAAATCAAAGAGAGATTCCACGGCATACCTTTTGTACTCTATAAGCCATTGAGATTTGAACAAGTGTAGTATCAGTATGCAGTCAACATGCGCAGAGAGCATGTTTGTACAGCAGCCGAATGGGACTGAAAGATTAGGCTTCCAGTAGAAACATTAAAACCAGGAGTTGCGTGTGTGGGACGTTCGAAGAGAAGTCGAGTGATAAAATACACGAGAACCAAAGTCAGTAATTGCTGCAAATCTATCAACCTTAAACCTATTTATAAAAACGATACCGTTGAATATTGCCCAATTACAAGTACTCCCGGGATGGGTTGATAGTCTACATTTTCGTCAATTTTTTCTCTTTCTCTCTTACTGGATCCTCAGATCCCACGAATATGCAAACAAAATCTCGCTTTCAACTGCTGTTTAGATTAAGTGTACCACACATTAGGCAGCTTTCACACCAAAAATAAAGGCTTGACAAAGGTCTTGTTAATTTTTTCTATTAACCGAATGCTTTTGGACCTTTAGATTGATGTGTGCTATTACTGCATGTTGTCCTTGAAAGCTCTATAAGCTTTGATATGCCACAAGTGTGGTGTGTTTAGTACGTTTTGTAAGTGTGAGCGCTCACAGGATCGACTTTCTCTGGGCATACGTCTGTTTTTGGTCGCGTTCAGTAAACTCAATCATGCGTTTGGCAAGGTTTGGCTATCGTTCGGAATCGCACAACCGAGTGTGACTCCGCGCAGTAGCGTTCCGCACGGTTAAGCAAACCTGTAAATAGCACTCGCGTTTAGTCGAATATTATGTCCATGTGATAACGCGTGTAGGACAATGAATCTTTTTTCGGTTTCTCTATTGATGATTATCATTCTCGGCGGGATTTTGTGAGCATCACGGGTTCAGCCAATCGGCACTTTAACTTTTTCCTCCTATAGCTTGTCGCACAATCTCCGCAGTTAATTGCATATACGCAATCGGTTACACCGTATACGGATGTCGAATCCTTTTGATGCACCAGATATCGATGCATAATATTATCAGGTTTAAAGATGTTTGTTCCTGGTAGGGGATGTATACAGCTATGTTGTGTGAAGGTTTATTCGATGTGTGTGTCGCTCTCGATGCATGAAAGTGAGAGTTCTATCGATCAGTGGTAACGGGTATTGCTTTTTGGTGTGGATTCTACCGATCTTCCTGAGTTCCTCTTCCCTGCAGTATATACACACAAAATATATGGTCAGAGCCAACAGCGTTTGAAACGATGATTCCAGGCTTCTCAGTTCACGCCCCATTAGATCTGAACCCGAAGAAATCCTTTATATAATCCAATCAAATCCTCCATTGTCCTCACATAAATTTATTCATAATGTTATAGTGCATCAAAAGATTCTAGCATACCCCCATCCTTTTCTGCAAATTCTCGAGAACGCATAACGTGATCCATGAAATTTTGTGTTCATGTTTTGTCTTGCCTATTTATTGAGCTCGGGTACGCACGTGCTTGTTGACTTCGGAAAAATGATTTGATCCAGAACATTGTGCTTTTTAAATACTTTTCTGCAAGATAAGAACTACCTACTCCTAATAGACACGACGATAAAGCGACGATAAGATCTCGGATTCAACGCACTGGCAACCAAGACTAACAAGAATTACAGTACTACTTATATGAATCAAGTAATGATAGATTAAAAAAAAATACAAACCGTGATTCCTGAGATATCAGGGTAAGGATAGTCGTCAGGCGACTCTCAGGGATAACTGAGTCATATGAGAATCAGACTGCGTTGGACCGTGTCAAAATGCACCTTAGAATAACTGTTTCCAAAAACCAGCTCATCACGACATGCGATGGAAGTGTTTGTGATAACTAACAAAGACAGCTGTTTCGTCCTGTTTGGGACTCGTCAGCAGTGTATACTTTTGGCGTCCCTGTCAGGAGTCAAACCGAGAACCTTCGGGCTTGGACTTCAAACCCTTACCCCTGAGCTAAACGGTCGACGGTCATCACCTTGTGCCAATGGCTCAATCAATTTTAGAGTAGCAAGCTTGGATTAGGCCATTCGATTGTTCAGGGAACCAGACACGAAGCCACGCATAACAGACAAACGGAGTAGGACAATGATTCATACAAAGGAGGCAGTGACACGAAACTCCCCAAAGCGAAGCCGATCACGTGGGATGATCACATGGGCGGTGGTGGCCAATTGGTTAGGTCACTAACTGGTGACCTGGGAGTCCGGGGTTCGGACCGCTCCAACGCCCCCCGTCTTTCTTATTTCTGTATTTTCCAGGCAGCCTTTGGATGACCGCGGCCCCCTTCCTGAACATTGACTGTACGTTTGTATATCCAATAAATAAAAAAAGGAAGTAAAAAAGACAATACATTTAGACAATTGGATGCATATATGCTCAGTTTCCCCCCCCCCTCCCAAAAAAAAACAGGCAGGTGCTTGTAATCGTGTATGCACCCCTGTCAGTGTTTGCGAATAAGTGGATAACCATATCATTTCAAGATTAGTTTGAGAAACTATCACTTTGATTTGCGGAACCGTCTTTTTGAACTGAGAAACCATCACTCTGAACTGAGAAACCGTTACTTTGAATTGAGAAAGAAACGCTGTGGTTGGATCTGCTTCTGTTCAGCGCACCTCATTGGTCACACGTTTTTTCTACCCCCGGATTGACAATCTGTCTTCCCACACTGTACCTCTGTTTAAATGAAGCAGACCTCGATCCTGCATGTTGCCGAGCTCGCTGACGGACGTCGATTGGGAGGGTCAGTAAGGCAGTGCGATTTGCGCTAGACGGCTAAGTTAGAGCCGACTGTATAAGCACGAAGGCTGACGCCCTGTTTCGTGCGTGCCACAGCTAAAGTACAACCGGTCATATTCGCTGGGATATTGACCATAGCTCTGTTACCCCAGTAACTATGACCAGGGACGAGTTTTGTGCTTACGGTGCAATCTGAGCGATGCACTTTTCATTACGTGTATCATGGGTCTATTCGAATGTCAACATTGGTTCAGTGATATGGGTTGGAGTTACTGAGGTGAACTTTGGTGACTGGGCTGCTTTTCATCAATGATCTCGCAATCAAAACCAGTTACGCCCTAACTGCAGCTCGCCCATTCTGGGCTCAACCCACAGAACTGAACGAAGCAGAATGTAGTCGATCCGCTTGATAAAAGGAGCTACTGGTTGTCGGAAAAAGTATTGTTGCACAAGGATCATCAAAAAATTACATAACATTGCAACGGGAATTTTTTCACAAGGTCGCGGTTAGCAAACAGGATGAGTTTAAAAGTAATGACCACTGTGGGGACTCTAATAATAAACGGTGGTAATCTTCCGGCAGAAATACGAGATTTAGATTTGTTGATAAGGTTAGTTACAGTCAATCAGAATAGCTGATAAATGGTATGATGTTAGCATCCCTACAATACCGAAGGAATAAAAGTCTCGGCCTATTGCTTCATCATCCGTACTACTCAAGACTTTCGAGCGAACTATTATTGAGGTTCTTTCCTCTTTGGTTGATTTTCGTGATTCTAATCAGTTTGCCTATTGTAAGCGTCACTTTACTGTAGATGCGGTTGCTGTATTAAACAATCCGTTTTATCCGTGGTCGACCAAAAACTGATCATGTTTGCTTTTTGGACTACACAAACACTTTTAACTCAGTTAACGGAAACATCTCATTGACACCGTTACAGCAACAAAATCTTCCGCTACATCTGCTGAATTGGATGCATGAGCATTTTACTGACTGACGCCAGTTGACAGATCCTAATGGTATCAGATATTCAAAGTAAATCAACTTGTTTTCACTTTTAAGAACGCCGAGGATGTAGTGGTTGGTGATGCATACCATAAGTTCCATTTCTGCATGGTTCCTTAAACCCAACCAAATGCATTGAAGTTTTGTTTTTGTTAATCATAGACCATCTTCACATTCCGGATCACCTGTTCCCATAATTTTAGTTAGCACCTCAAACGTTAATGGGTCACAGCACTGCGAATACAATTCAGAGTCCATATTCAGAACAGTACATGTTTGAAGAACCTCCCAATTTTTTTTAAATATATAATATAAATATATATATATATAATGTAAAATATATATAATGAAACAGCAGTCATTAGTTTATGGAAGAAGTTTCGATATGGCTATGTGATAAGCAATCCTCGTATTTTCTCAACCGTTTTGAGACCACCAGTATATGCGGACTATTACGAAACATTTACTTTGTGATGATGTTCCACAGCTGTTTGTTTCAATGGTCATAAAAAACACCTACTTGTATTCTTATCGGCGTTTGTAAGGAAGTAAGCAGGTAAGTAAATAAGTNGTTTATGGTCAACCCAGAAGCTCCTTTTTGATATTTTAGGAGTATGTATGTAAAATGCCTGCGAATATCGCACGAACCGAGCTGCTTTCGCAACTGACTGTTCCATGAATTCCATTCGCCATTCTGTTTGACTGATTACCCCTTCTCGATCTCCTTGAAGATGACTGGGATAATCATCGCTCAGATCCCTCTTGACTTTGATCCTAATGAAGCTCCACATGTGTTCAATAGTACTGATCATTTGCGAGTATGGTGGCAGCCTCAGCAACTTCGCCTCGCAATATTCATTTTCAGCGGTCTTATACGTCGCACCTTTGTGCCTAGAAATTACACGCCAATCCTGTCCCTCTTCGAAAGCCAGAACGATTCGCTTGTGCACTTTGTTGTTAGCACAGTCGAACCGGCCTCGGAGCCTGACGAAAACATAACTGAACGTGGACAAACAGTATTTGTCTTATATCACATCATTTTACGTCTCCCTTTACTGTTCGGACCAATGTGGTAGTCGTTGCAAGCACAACCATGACTGCTGAATCAGTCGACCACCGCATGCGTGGTCCAGTAGTTCTACACACACACACACACACACACACACACCTAAATGTTCGATTCACTTTGTGTCCCGATCCACCTGTTAACTTTTTCGATTGTCGTAGTGATTGTGGTGAGCTTTGACGATTGAACTATAGTCCCAGCAACTAAAATAAAATGGTACAGAATGAAACGAATGCCAACGGGCTCCCAAGTGACCTATATTGAAAGTAAACCATGAGATGAAGGAATAACAAAATCATTTTGAGGAACAGAATAAATGATGCGAAGCCCGAAGAAAAGTACAAGCCATTGGGTGGAATGAATCCCACATAAAGTCATTATCAGGACCGATGCTCCGTTATACGTACATCACTGAACAAATTCCATAACAGAACCGATTTGTGAACAAAACTCCCCGTGCATTGTACTCACCCATGTTTGTGACTTCTATCTATACAGTTCGTATAATCAGATTACTAATTTGAACCTATCATTTGACCACTAACAGGCGAGAATGTCCGCCTGTAAATACACCGGGATTAGGAACACATGCAAGATTTTAAAAAGCCTCACAGATGAGGGATAGTTAACGGAAACTTTTCCAAGGGCCCAAGGTG
>UZAN01044850.1:12618-33454 GCA_900618425.1 Echinostoma caproni
AAGAGATATGGGGAAGGGGACAGAACACAGATTCGTTCAGATTTAGGACGAGCTATTTTTGTACTCGTAATGATAAGAGGGGATGGGTGGGTGGTGGAGACTCCATTCGACATAGACCAGAAAATTTCACAATGACCAACAGATCACAAGCATCATGCAACCACGGATGGTAGCTCATGAGAGAGAAAAAATATTATGCACATCGGCACGATATACACGGGAAGCTGGTGAAAGCAGGCACGAAGAAGATATGTTGACAGGCACGCGACGGACAACGACGAGGTGTGATACTCGATGAACTTTCATGGTTAGTGGTGAGGGTGTGGGTGCTTAATGTGGTGGGACAGACAACAACTTACCGACTCAATGACACAGTTCGAGAGCTGTACGTGCGTATACATTTAGGGTGTGCGTGCACGTATGAGGAAGGAACGGCATAAGGTAAGGGCAGATGACAATCAAAATGTTCACTAAAGTGGCTAGATTGTGCGAATGATTTTGTGACACAGCAGACCGACAGCTGTGAAAGCTAGGTAAGGCAGGCGGCCAAATTCAAGCCACTTACCAAAAGTTCATTTCTCCGGAAACGTGAATTTTTCAACACAACAACAGCGAATATGACATTCGTCCAATGAAAAAAATATTTGATTGATCGCACCACACTGATATAAACAATGACAATGGTCCAAGAAAACAACATTCCGCATCTTGAAGAAACAATGAGAAAACAACCAAACCAAAGAAATCACAGAGCAAACCTGAGACAAAAAAGCTGTAAAACAGCACAATATACTTCCAACAGTGAAAAGATGAAAAATCACGATTTGGCGATTAGCTACTTATGAGTAACAAGAATCGGGACTGCTAGACAAATGAGTTGATCGTTGCTCGACCTCAAAGTGACGAGAACATTCCGAAGCGCAAAGAAAAGAACAGCATCCATTGCAGTGAGACGAAAGAAATACAATTACTTCTAGAAGTTATTTTATTACATACTCAATCTGAAAAAGAACGTAGATCATTTATACGACACAGTAACGTAGTTCAGCAACACCCATTCGTTACGACTACTCTTTCAAATGAGGAAATACGGTCATTTGTGTTGAAAATGACAAGCACCAAAGGTAACTTACACTAGAACAGCGGAACTGCGTGAAAGGGGTTCACTGTTACGCGACCCCTCATGGCTGGTACGCCAAGGCGGTTTGGGACTGAGAAATCCTGCCAGTCGACTTCGATCCGCACTTTGATCCTCCTCACGTAATCCGCCTAGCATGCTGTGTTGTCGAACTGAGGCGTGAAAAGATGCTGGGTCAATTGGATCCGAGGCTAGTGGTGTTTGACGCCCTCCCGGTCGACAGTATTTCGGTACCAGAGGAGCACATTTCTCGTGACACAGGTAGTTGCATTGCGTGCATCGAGCTGCCGCTCGTGTCGTACTGAATGACAACAAAAAGTTCTGACAGTACTGACAACGCACGTTCGACATACTGATCGTGGTCTGGGCAAACTTGTGGGGCTGTAATACCCAAAAAGGGTGCAACACGGAAAAGTAGATCAGGCAGAACAAAAATTAGTGAATGGCTATTCTTTTCGAACATTTATTAGCGATGAAAAGTTGTGCAACTTCTAAATCATATGATCCATACTGTTGACTCATTTCAGAAAAGAAACGATGAAACATTATTGAATGAAAAATGCAGTTTCTTCGGTGACTCATCAACTGGCTAGTACATCACACATCACATCATTTTGTATAGAAAAAAGGAAACAAAATGAATGATTATTCAAATGAGGATTGTTGTTATTGTTTTCTGTCTCTGATTCACAAAACCGGATATGGCTGATCCTGTCATCGGAACTTAAGCTTGATCCGTGTTAATTGTGTGATCTGGGGCGCGGGTGGGGGAGGTGGATGAGGATGAGAGACAGAGGGCCATGGTAGGTTGAGTGACTTCACAAATTGTTTTTGGGCACAGAGGGGAGGATTATGTAGACGAATTCCAAACGCCTCTACGGTGGCTCGGATGCAGCTTTCAATCGGTTTTGATCTGCAACCTCGGTAGAAAAGTCAAAATGCTTCAGTTACACTTACTGTGTGATCGGACTCGACGAGGTGTGAAACGATGGCACTTGTAATAGTTTTAATCAAACCAGTGCTCAGCCAGACCGGATGACGTTCCCGAACTCGTGTAAATAGGCTCCTGCTCGTGCGGCCGATATAGGTTGCTCCACAGGAACACGTAAACAGGTACACACAAAATGAAACTGCAGAAGCAGGAATCCTGTCTTTGAGTTGCGAACATAAGATCGGTCTGGATGTGAATACCACACGTAATTTTGCCGCGTGAAAAGTATTCTCCAACGCAGTTCTTAGTTTGCGGCCAACCAATTTTGTGATTGTATTCCCTTTCGATGGGAAAGAAATGTATACTGGCTTCTTCTCTGCTCTTAAAAGTCTCCCTCGGACGGTTATTTCGCAAAACTTTATTCACAAAACGTTCTGGATAGCCATTTTGTAGGAAAACATCACGAATGAATGATAATTCCTCCCCCTCTCAATCCCACCCCCAAATCACACAATTAACACAGACCAAGCTTAAGTTCCGATGACAGGATCAGCCATATCCGGTTTTGTGAATCAGAGACAGAAAACGATAACAACAATCCTCATTTGAATAATCATTCATCTTGTTTCCTTTTTTCTATACAAAATGATGTGATGTGTGATGTACTAGCCAGTTAATGAGTCACCGAAAAAAAAGATTTTTCGCTAAACTGCATTTTTCAATCAATGTGTCGCTGGTATATTTCGGGAATCAATCGTTTCATATTATTGAGCTAATCAATGCACAGAAAAAGGCCGTATAGACGTGACTGGATTGGTCTATATGCAGAACAAAAGTGTGACTGGCTCGCCAAAGCTTTATTCGCCGAGAAGTGGATAGCCAACAGACTGAGTTGAAGACGAAAACGATGTGTGACATGAACAAGAATACCGATTTGAACGTCTAAAAGACTCAGTATGACAGGCATGGTATCGAGCCGCACCTATGATCAAAGTTGGCTGGTAAAGATAGAATTAGAACAGTGAACCTTCGCGTAGAGAGCACTCTAATAGCAGCGACTTAATCAGCGCGACCAACATCTCGCCCAAGGCTAGCCAGGTGATAGCAGTGCCGTGAAAGGTCATTCATTGATCGTTATGTTGCGACCAAACCCAGGAATCAACTGAAAATGAGCCAGTAGAAAAAACAAATTGGGTTGCGGGAAAAATCGGCGATTTCCGATATCGGAAATCACCTGTTACGGTTTCGTGCACTGAAAGAAAATCGCTTCGGGCACCGATTAGCTGAAGAGAAAAATAAACTGCCCCAAAAACAGCGCTTGGTAAATAATTTTCAGCTCGCTTTTGTGCGTCCAGGGACGCATTAAACCAATCTTGGGGTTCTATGGCCAATCGTTCGGCAGGTCTGATCGGATCTAGCTTTTAACGCGCGTAAAATCATTGACGCTGGACTTCCGTTTATCCGGTTTCATTTGCTGTTTTTCAGCCAACAACCAGGGAACAGAAGAGTGAAACTAAACACAGAAGGACACTGCATACACGAACACCGACAGCTCAAAAAGTGAGCATAATTTGATAACGTATCTAAGTCCGTAGGAAATCCGACGGCTGATAGAACGATCATTAGAATCCACTGACTGGTTCCCTCTAAGGAATCCGAGAGGCGATTTCGAATCGGTTGACTTTTCTGTCCCCTACACAGTGACCTTGAAAACAAACGCCAGTCTAGTGTTCGATTTCCAGAAGCAGATCCACCAAAAGTGAGATAATCTAACTATGGGTTATTTGGGAGCACAAATGACACTGGACTGGGGAACACTCACTGTGGAAAACATCAGGGTAGATGTGGCAATCTCCTCCGCGGTGGCTATGGTTGAAAGAAGTACAGATTTTGTCTGATTGGTGCTGTAAACGGATCCACTTGTTAAACTGTCAGATTCGTAGCCAAGACCGGTTTCCAGGCTGGGCTGCGAGTGTAGATCAGCATTCTGCGACAATCGTGGATGGCGTCTCGTCAACCGTCTTAGAGTGGCAGCTCGATGATCATCCATTGCAGCCGAGCGGGCGGCCATGCAATCGTCCAGAGAGTCGATGTCACTGCCCAAGTCGTCCGGCTCGGTATAAACCTCTTCTAGTCCATCGTCATGGAACGCCTCATCTTCGGATTCCGAAGTCAATGAGTGTGTTCCATGAGTGACACGAGTGACACGAACCACTTTCTCACTAGGTCCTACTATGCCATTTACTACTTTGTTGAGATCATTTGTCGGTTTCGACTGCGAGCCAGCGTCCGGTTCTCCCACCATAAACGACGGATCTGAAGTTGTTCCGGTTGCCACATCGAACGGTTTCGATCCAGCTGCTCGTTGTGGAGTCAGTGTGGTGGTGTGATTAGCCGACCGATGCATGTCGGTTACGGTGCCGGAGACGGCACGTCGTGGCGGAACAGCAAACAACGTGTCCGTGTTCACCGTAGTCAAACTGGTGGCCGGTTCGCTACCTTCCCGGAAATCCATTGTGATGGTCAGACGATTTGTACTGGACGGATCATGCAAACCGCTGGCTTTGGATGAGGATTGACTGTGGTGAGCGGATGTGGTCGTGTCAATCACACGATGCTGAATGCGTCGGCGAACTGGACGTATTTGCGGGTAGAAGTTGATCTCGTCTTGGGCTTGTTCCCACGCTTTACGCCATCCAATGGCTTCTTCGCCTTCTCTAAGTCCAAGCACTGCGTAGATTTGTTCCTGAGTGAGATAAAAGGGCAAAGACAGATATCCCAATCAAGAGTTAACAATAAATCGGGAGCAAGTCAATAGATGATCTTGCACGTCATTGAGAAACTTGGTAGAATGGTCACTTGATTTTTTGACACATTATCGTTAACAAGTCCTATTGAGCATTCTGTTTGGAAGCTTTGCGAACAGAGACAATTATTTCAAAGGGGGAGATTATTCGTATATACAGAGCAAATGAAGCGTGCGCTGAAGACCTAGGAAGCACTGGGCAGCTGTTTCGACCTGGTTGGGTCTCATCAAATCCTTTATTACTCATGGAAAAACCTTTGGTTTGCATTTGACTCACAGTTGCTCAGTGTTGTGACCGACCGTGGACTGCAGTCTTTTGTGCATGCCGATGACCTGTTTGATTGACTGGTCGAGGCTACCTCATATCACACACACACGTCATACGGACTGACTCTACTATAATATCGATCCGCATCAGCCAATCACATGTTAATATTGAATTGCCCATGCTGATTGGCTCGCTGACTGCCTGTTTGACCGCATCCGGGTATCNTAACGTTTGAACTAGTAGTCGACCTTTTTGGCTTGATAATCGACCCAGAGACCGGCTACATGCGTTACCCATTACAAATAAACGTTCTGTCCAATTTTCCACGTAGTTGTTTGCATGCTCAACACTTAGGAGCAGTAATGTGGAATAAGTATAACTGATTTGAACTGGCCGTCCTTCAGACTCCATCTTCGCGTCAAGTACTACGCTCGGTTAACCGAATGAAAGGAGGATTGTATGTGAAGATGGAATCCAAGGAATTACTACCACGAATTGATACAAAATGATTACTACTTTTGAACTCAGTGAAAACAAGATGCGACTGACGAACCACGAAAGCGGTAAAAGAGGATTAGTGGTGATGAAAATTCTCTAATCATGCATACATTCCGCTTCAACACCGCTTTAAAGCATCAATGTATGCTGTTGCAAAGGGATCGGAGCAAAGATTGCTCGGTAGCGCTCAAGACATGTGTCAAACAGTCGTTGATTCTTCCACAGTGTGGAACTAACCTTGGCATACCTATAACCTACTCATAATGTGAAACCATTGGATTTATATCTAGATGGTGTCAACACCAATCCAATCGTTTAATATTTCCAGATGAAAATGGTGATATTGTCGCATGCGACGTCTGTGGCCGAACCATGCAGGTTTAAAAGAGCGTTCGTCTTTCTGTTTATATATATATATATATATATATATATATATATATATTCAACGGTAAGAAATACTCGCACATTGGGTAATAGCTTTCCACGAGTCATTCTCGGCTCTACACGTGATGTTGCATGTTGCATTCTGGGTCGTGGCGCAATTGCACATGACTTGTGTTCATTTTAACAGTGGATTGGGACCACGCTCGCCGAACTTAGCGGACATATTGTTCAATGTTGTGTGTTGGAGCGAAAAGCTATTTCATTCGCGGTGATTATTTCACCTTCGCTTTTTGACCTAGCAGGTCCTCATACACACCAAATGATCTTTCTGTTATTTTCCTCACCATATACAAATTATTATTGTCATAATTGTTGAAGGTAATCATAAAACATGCATTCAACAGGATGGAGCGATCCTACAAAAAAGCGTCTAACATGAGAAAAAAATCGATAATGCGTTTCTATTTCATCCATTACACTTGGAACCTCAAAGAGAAGGGGATTTTCATGAACTGCATGAGAGCCTGAAGGAGAACCAAGCGACCGAACCGCCACCAATGTGAATTCATTCAAACCGCTTTCCGTCTAGGATCGGGAATTGCACTGTACCGATTTGTTGCATTAATCATCGCTGATCTAGATTTTCTCAAAACGAGGTAGACAATCCTTTTGTGTGCTCAACATGACGTTTTGTACGATTCGCGTTAGTGATATTAGAGGTCTTGAATGATATGACATTACCGGGGAGTATACCGGAGGCAGGAGACAGACTGACTATTTTCACCAAACCTACCACGTGTGTGTTATTGAATCCCTGTCGAAGGATAGGTTCATACGGGCGACTGTGCTGTTTCCGATAGCTTGGAGAGAAATGATCCAGATCGTAGGTCGGACCGGTAGCCAAATCTTCAGAAAGATAGAACTGCCAGATGTCCAACGAGGCCAGATTTGTGGCTGGTCGTAATATCTGTGATATATAGATAGTAACAAGGGAAGAAAGCCGGTTGACGGTAGAGAAGGAAAAATAAACAAACAAGATTGAAACAGGAGTTAACAAATGAGGCCAGATCGTGACGAACCTTCTCACTCATTTGTCGGGAATAACGGAAATTGAAGAACACAGGCCATTCCTCATGCTGTTTTTGAATATACGTCCAAATTGAGTGCTGATCGTACTGACGGAGCAGTTTATCCTGTTCCAGATGACCGGCTCCGAGACCGGTTGTGATATCCATTGAAACCGACAGATTTGAATTCAGACCATCATTCGCATTTAGCCAAGCACTGACCCGATCCGATTCACTGTCATATTTGAAATTATGAAATCGATTGGACATGTGATGATAGGCTAGGAATTGTAGAAAGAAATCGTTGAATTCAAACGACAGAGGAAATTGACGCAAAAGTTGATGGACAGCATCGAGAAATTGCAAAAACACCGGCGAAATAGGATCCCCTTTGCTTGTGGCCGTTTGATTCAGCCTTTGATTGAAACGGTGACCGAATAGTAACCATTCTTTCTCAATCAAGGCCCAAAATCCAGCTAGTGTCCGGTAGTGCGGGTCCAACATGATCTGCGCAAGTGCCACGGTCTAAAGAGAGGACAGTGAAACAGATTGTGAGATGCACCGGTGGGTTGTTGACCAAGAACACAATTTGTTTATTTGTAATATGCATGAAATGGACATAATGATGAAATATATTCCGAGACACAAAGGGTTCCACGCCACTCCCGCGATATATTCAACGGTGTGTATATACCGCATTTAATTAGAAACGCACCACTACTGGATTTGCGAATCGCTATGCTGAACAACTGTCAAGCAGTTTAGATTGGAGAATGAGATCTATAAAAAAGTGACTCGACAAAATGATGAATTCACGATGTGTCAAGAAAAGGATGAGCATCTATTGGAGAGACAACAGAGCTGTACTCACAGAGGTGACCTGTGACTAACTGAACACATGCTGGTATTAGACCGTCTGGAAACTTAATTTTATCCGCCCCCCCCCTCGCCCGCCAGGACCTATGGGACGCTAGACACCACTGGTGATTATCAGAATTCAGTAACTGAAAGAAAAACATGCGTATCTATACATAATCATAAAAGTACAACGCTAGGATCTCAAAAAATAATAATAATCATTAAATCAACGCCCCGTGAAACACGGTTGTTTGGCATTATGCTGAAAATTTGAGCATGTAGTAACCTGAACCAATTCAGTAGAAACCGATCGATTACACTTAGCTAAACACAAGACTCTGATATGCTTGCTATACAGTGGGTGCGGGATGGGGGGAGAGGTTATGGCTCTTACTTTTAGGGGGCCACCTTGCGACCAAAATGCACTTTGTTAAAAACACAACCTTACCAAATTGGAGATCACGGTGTATCAGTAGAAACTCGTTCAGGCAATTCAGGACATACTGATCCCGCTTGTAAAAAAGGGTGAATAGACAGACAAACAAACAAAGAGATTCACGGTGCGTGTGTGTGTGTGTGAGTGGACAACTACCGATGCCACTCTTCATGTGACAACGAAAATGATAAGAAATACGGCAAAGTTTGTTACACACACACACACACCGAGCAGACCGATCGACTGGAGCACGGAATAAGAATAATCTCCATCTCACGGAGCAGCCGTTTCCGCATGAGTACACAATGCGTCTGCGGAATAGGTCGAACGAAGAGAACAACACATGGTTCTAATCCAGTTATCCAAGTCAGTTTTGCAAATCTTTTAGTGAATAAACCAAGTGTGCATTGAGTCTGCATTAGGAACAGAACGATGATCAAACACATTCAGGAACAACAAGGGAGATGATGCTGGACACCCGGTCCGAGTTGAACTTAGACAAGCACTCGGTTTTGGAATAGCCTGTGCGTCGTGATCGGTCAGTGCGGTTTTGTACAAATTACTAACCAAGCGGCGTACGAACCATATACGGGTTGTGACAATAACCATTGGCTCCATTGGGCATCAAGGTGCATTGGGTACCGTGGACGCTTGATCCCATCCAAAGAGCGTATGATCCGATTAGCTGGACATCGGTCCCCAATGGATGGTGGTTTTCACACACCGCCCCATTGCCCTGCCGGTTAAGCTTAGACTAGCCGAAAGCTCCGAATCTGGACTCCTTAGGAAAATTTTCCTGTTTCAGTCTGGGCAACGTAGGAGTGTCGCGTCCACGAGTAAATCATGTAACTTTTTATGTCTATAAAGAATACTGTCCCGTGATTTGTTTGGCATTCAGTCTTAACTCAGATGCGTGTGTGAAAAATACATATATAAATAGTGAATACTGCTGCATCGGAATAACTTTGCAATTCTGACGAAATACACCACTGGGAGAGGAGAACCAGACGGTAGATAGTTTCAATTCCAGTCAGCTTATCGCGTATCACGTAATCGGCCACACCCCGGTAACCTCGTTTTGTCCGAGGATTGCTTTCTTCCAATTAACAAGGGGGATCCCATGATCATCGATCGAAATTTAACTTGTTAAAAACAAATACTAGAACAGATAGTGATGAAAAACTATTTTTTTTGTATTTAAATGAGATAGAAATGTTTATGATAACCGACAAGAGTAGTTGAAAGCTGTTTTTTCCTGTTTGGGACTCATCAACACTGCATACTTTTTGTGTCCCTGTAGGACTCGAACAGCGAACTTTCGGATTGGGACTTCAAACCCTTAGCTCTGAGCTACACGGTCGACGGTCATCACCTTGTGCGAATGGCTCAATCAATCTTGGAGTATCAAACTTGGATTAGCGCATTCGGTTGTTCAGAGGTACGAGACACTCTTGACGGTCTTGGATGTGGGTTTCACTCCTTGGGAGATCGTTAATTCCTAACTAGCTGAAGGCATTTAAATGCGATGGAAATGTTTGTGATAACCGACAAAGATCACAGGACAGCTGCTTCAAGCTTGTTTGGGAATCGTCAGTAGTGCGTAATATCAAGAGTGCCTCTGAACAATCGAATGGGTTAATTCAAGCCTGATACCCTAAAAATATCTTCAGTGTTCTTCAATCACGGAGCATAACACAACGAAGCACTCACAAGTTGAAATAAAATAGATATGGAATCAGTAAAAAAGAGTTTATTCATCGTAAGATGCACTTTTTGAATTTAGACAGTTTCCTCGATGTAATGATTCAAAGAACGAAGCGAGTGAAATTTCGTTCAGTTCAGTTCAGTTCTTACAACCATTAACCATGCACTATTGTGCGCCGATTTTGGTTGCCCATTTGGATAAAACAGCAGAATGATGCTTACAATGTTGAGAGCAGATTTAAGTGGAAGATAGTACATTTTCATTGACTGAATTTACAAGAATAATGAGTAGATGCATGAGCGCCACTGTTTGCGACACCCAGCCATATCACTCAGTGTAGCTAACCATCGGTGACCATCATTCCGAGGTCCCCAGTCAGGGAGCCTAACGGGACCTATGTGAGCCAGTCTCCTGGTCAGGGTTTTCATACCCTCATGCCAGGTCTTAGCTTGACCGCCCTTCATTTTTTCCAATCGCTACTTGCCTCAGCAAGCATCGCTCGCAGTGGCAACCTATCTGGTGACATACGTAGCACATATCCCAACCAGCGTAATCTATGGAGGTGGACTACCTGTTCCAGTGAACGATCGCGATTACCTAAAACTCTACGCCTAACCTCAGCATTGCTCGTCCGGTTTCCCCACCAGACTCGCGGAATGCTACGTAGACCTGAAATGTCGTACTTCGAAAGTTTACCCTACTAATTGTCTGTGCACCTCGAGACGATTGTGGTATAGCCAGAAGTGAACAAATGGTGGAAACATGGAGAGAGAGTGTGTGTCGGGAGAGGGTTATAAGACATTGTTGTAGCGCTGAGTATTTTCAAATTCCATGGAATTTTTAAAGGTACAATAGATAGTTTACAATCTTTTTGATGACATAAATTTGTGTGTTGAACAGCAGAGTGAACCGTATAATTGCGAAGATCTGCTGCTGCTGTTCGGTCGCGGTAACTGACAACTTTAGCCCCGCAGAACTTGGAGTGGCGAACCACATAAGCCCCGTTAGGTCAGGTGTGGGGTATCGAACCGGACGACAGTAAAGCCATCCAGCGATAATTATTGGATGATGGGTTCGAAACACAGTTCGTTTTTGAAATAATCCTTTTTTATTACACATTTGTGTGGTGAACGGCAGACGGGGCGAATCCCATAGTCACGAAGATCTGCTGTTCCGTGACGGTAACCGGCAACCTAAGCCCCGGGACTTAAAGTGGCGAACCACATAATGCCTCACTAGGTTAGGTGTGATATTGAACCAGACGATAGCAAAGCTGCCTGCCACCAAAAGTGGGTGGCGATGGCGGGGCTCGAACTCCAAACCATAGAGTCCAAAGCACGGCAGTGACCGCGACTAAACCACTGCGCCACCACCACCCGACGGAACGCACGGTGTATCATCTTCCGGGTAATTGTCGAGCCAACGTGTATCGACTAGAAATCTAGTGTAGAGACAGGTCCCAGATGGGAGAAAAGAACCAAGTCCGACAAAAAACACTCGAGCCAAACATGGACTGATTTGTTAGTGATACAGATTACGGTACCGCGATTTGATTAGCATACACTCGTGATTCCGAGGCGTGTAAGACAAACTGTGAGGTCGTTCTCGCGATCACACGCGCTGGGTTCGTTTGCCATTTTTCAACCATAAATCCGGTCCACAAAGAAAGAAAGAAAGTGTGATAATAGTGACAGGATAAACACATAACGCCGATCAACTAAAGTTCTGCAGATGCATGATCACCCATGTTAACGACACTCAATTATGTCAATTAATCTCTAATCATAGTGTGATGGAAGTTGCACAAAGCGAGCCCCGGCTAGCGAACGGATCAAGAATAGGGCCCATACAATCAGATGCTCAGACGTAGCGGCTGGAAGTACTTCGCGAGACAACGTCGGCTGCCACTCGAAGCGAACGAATCAGCAATTACAGCTCGACGCACAATCGGAATCTAGCCAGAAAGTTATCCATCGAATACCACAACGTCGGAGCTGTCGATCAACGAATCTCGCGCTACGATCGGGTCAAACCAGTCGGAACGGCACGCAGAAGAAGAGGCAACGGACGTGCCAAGTGCGGACCAAAACCACTAGAGAGTGACCAACAGACAGGCATGAATCATCCTGCCGCACGGTTAAGAATTGATTGTATATAATCGAACGCATACACCGATTGTTTTTGAATTGGATCAATAAACGTTTCCCCAGCCAGCTCGTCTTCTCGTTGCAATTGTTCTGGGGTATTCAATCTGTAAGCCTACCACGACTCATATAACCGAGTCTGTTAGCTATTGTTTCAGTCCCAGGTTTTTACAACCATTAACCATGCATTTCCGTGCGCCGGTTTTGGTTGCTGTCTTTTCGCCGCCCATTTGGATAATACAGAAGAATGAGGATTGGAGTGTTAACAATTAATTCAAGCGGAAGATAGAGAATTCATAAACACGGAGGTTGCGAGAATAATGAGTAGATGCATGAGCGCCACTGATTGCGACACCCAGTTATATAACACAGTATCTCTAACCACCAGTGACCATGATCATTAGGTCCCCAGCCAGGGAGCATAACGGGCCTCATGCGACCCGGTATCCTGGTTACGGTTTTCATACCCTCATGTCAGGTCCTAGTTTGACCGCCCTTGACCTTTTACCAACCACCACCTGTCTCGGAAGACATCGCTCATCGTGGAAACCTATTTAGTGATATGCGTAACACATGCCCCAACCAACGTAATCTATGGGGGTCGATTACTTGCTCCGGTGGACGACCACGATTAATTGAAACTCTACTCTTAACTTCAGTATTGCTCGTCCGCCTGCCCCACTAGATTCGTGCAATGTGACGTAGACAGCGGAGTTCGAACACCAACAATCTATTTCTATCCTGTTCGCGAAATGGCCAAGTCTCTGCACCGTAGAGCAAGGCTGACCGAACTGCTGCAGCATACACTCGACCCTTCACAGACAGCCGGATGTCACGACGGTGCCACAGATGCTTCAAGTTGGCAAATACCAACCGAGCCTTTCGTATACGCGCCGACACTTCGTCCGTGATGCGTCTGCTAGGTGAGATATAGCTGTCCAGATAGCTAGCCACTGTGAGGGGGGGAGTTCATACCCTCAGTTCGGATCATAGTCAACCCAATTATGGTTATTTTTCGGGTGCTACAGAGAATGCTAAACACCGAGAATATGTATACCAAAAGCAGCAGCCATTGCAACTGATAGAAGTGAAATATTCGCGTTGAGGCGGAACAGTGATTGCCAAATAACTTGGGAGAATTCTTAACTTTCCTCATCCGCTGGTCTCTACGGACTGATGTAATCCGGACAGAACAGGAAGGAATGGTGCCGGCATGGAATTGGAAAGAGGACACCAAATAAATAATCAGCTGTTCAACATATTGTTACGAAGGCTTAGTAATAAAAAAAGCTCTGCGCCTCACATGATCCCGGTTAAAAAAAATCAACCCCAGTGAGCCATCTAAACTCAAACAAAATTAACTACCGCGAATACCGGTTCACGTACGCACCACGGTTAATATCAAACTGAATATTTTATCCATTTGAAAAGAATTCGATCGATCTATCTAAATACATTTTAAAGTTGTTGAACAAACGTGGACATCCCACCTAGTTTCATATTCATCTTCCATCGGATCTTACTCTTAATCCCGAAAAATGTAGGAACGAATGTATTTTTATTCTAAACTGTTCCCCATCTCCCTCCAACAATGCATGGAAAGTCAATGAGCAGAGTGATCTTCGCTGGTCCTGACATACCCAAACTGTTGCTCGCAACTTCAAAGTTCTCTCTTTTCAGATAAGAAGATGTGTCAATTCTGTTCTGATTATTTTTGTTCAACAATGTGTTCTCCCTATACCCCTTTACTGCTCCCCTGTAATTTTCAGTGGTTTGCTGAAAGCTGATTTCAGGTTGTTAAGACATGGCCTCTCAATAATCAGCCGTGTCTCCCAAGTTCCGTTATCTGTTCTGATTGGCAATATGTGTAATGCCCATATTGATGCGTGCTTGAAGTTTGCTGGCAATATCCTATTTGATTGCACCAGTCGTTTACACATTGACCTGTGTGCATGCAAATTCCACCCCTCCACCCGTTCTAAGTATGAACGTATCCCGTCTGACATATCTGCAAACAGAAACTTTTTGGTACCCTATCTTGTCCGGATACCGATCGACAAGGAAAGTGTTCGTTCTGAGTCTTAAAATAAACTTTGTAGTTAACTCATATTTTTGTACATTTTACGTCCCACTTTTCACCTGTTTTTTTACCAGAATTGTACCGGTGGTCGGCTTTTTTTGGTTGAAAGATTGTATATAACTAGCTAAAGCTTCAATACCACACAAGATGGAAGCATTGGTTGGGTGGGGGCGGGACAACACAACGAGCGAGATTATGACCGGAGTAAAAAAACGATTTGCATGCACAATGCAGGATACACACCTACAGTTACAGAAGATATAGACAAAGAATGCGTGTTGACAAAAAGGGAAATAATCGACTGACTGACCTGGGTTACCGCATCGGTTCCGTCTTCCAAACACAAGGCCACGGATGAACCTTGAGTGTCAAGCAAATAGACCACAGCACCAGCCAATTGGAGTAGAGATTGCAATTGAATCAACCAACCGGATTCGTTAATCGCTGTATGTATGTTTGTGGAGTTCGAACCAGTACCTGTTTGTCCGGTCAGATTGGCCGACGTAGCAGTACCCGAAGCGGTACAACTAGCGCCAGTCCCAACACCACCAGCGCCACCAGCACCACCACCGCCGCCAGCAATAACGGCAACTGGATCCAAGTCTGGAGGGCTGTTTTGGACCCCACTGCTTCCTCCGGACCCCGAAGACTTACCGGAGTCGTGAGGTAGACACGCTTTGAAGAGAATTTTGAAACTGTCCGCGATGGCAGACTGACTAACAAAATCCACCGGGACAAATTCAACCGAACGAAGATTGGAGTGTTTGGCTAGGTTCTGAAAAGAAAAAAAGAAAATAAGCAAGTGATAAATGCTACAACTCCGACCGTAGGATTTATGCATGTTGGACAACCTATCAATCAATGACTATTATATTCGGTTCATTGAGGGGCATGGTGCGTATCGCATCCTAATCAACACATGACCGAGATAGAGAGGGGGATCGATATTTGNCCCCCCCCCCCCCACCCCAAGGAACGCTATGCATAAATAAAGAACGGATGACTTGCGAAACATTGACAAGTCTTGATCCCGAATTTCCATCACACGGAGTAGAAAACCGTTTGTTCTCGTCCACAAATCTGTCGTATATCAATCAAGCGGCTGCGCCAATGAGTCAAGTCATATGGTAACGCACAACTTGAGAAATCAGATAAACAGGACACTGCCACTACTTTAGATTAGAAGGGGTTGATATCATGGGTATAACACTAGCCAGGGCACGGATTATGTAAGACTGTGTGAACCCACAAAGCAGCACGCTATTCTACCGGAGAAAACAACCGATAGGTTACAAAAACATCTAACATGGCAAGTACAACTTCTAACTCAACACGTACTATAAGAGGGAATGAGCAGAGTTATTGATTGGAAATCTAATCACTTGGAGCGGAGTGTGTTGAAATTTCAGTGTAACCAATCTAGTGTATCGATGAGCCGATGAGTTCTAGACCGGCAGAAAATGAACAAACTAAATTTTTATTCGAAAGTAACCCAAAAGTGTTCGATGATCAAAAAAGATCGCGTATGAGTCATTTGGAGCACCGCAAGGAATGAAAAATATTTCAAAGGTGAAAAATTCGCCGTGTATTTAGGGCAAATGAAGCGTGAACTAAAAAACTAGGAAGCACTGGACAGCTGTTTCGACCTGTTTGGGTCTCATCCGCGCAATGTGAATCCATAGACCCAGATGGGGATCGAACCCTGGACGTCACAGGCTGGGCGCAAGCATGCTACCCACTCGGCCATCGGACGGCTGATCAGACAGTTTTTCATTTTACATTTACACAATATAGCACAACCCATATTTGCGAGCCTGTTGCAGGCCACAGACCTCGCTCATCTCAGCCTTGTCTATCGAAAATTGGTCCGATCCCCAGTTGGGTCGATGGATTTGCACTGCTGATGAGACCCAACTAGGTCGAAACAGCTGTCCTAGCTTTTCAGTTCACGCTTCATTGGCTATATACACGATGAATTTCACCTTTGAGATCGAATCAAATCCTCCATTACCCACATGGAATAGAAAATAGCCGGGTGTATATAGTTTGATGTCCGACCAAGCAGTGAAACTCAAAAAAGCAGGACGAAGATATGGACTAGTGACTAGTGCCCCTCCACAATATGGCAAGCGTCACGCGATAACATTTTCGGATGGGATGTTCAAATTACTCCCAAAAGATCAGACAGCGTAGTTAGGACGGGGAAGAGTCTGGCCTTGGTTCGTCAGATATTGATCCATCTATCGATGGGCTTCACCTCCAGCACACCCGGTCCCTTATGGTTCTCATTAGAACGAAATACTTTGATTGCGAACCGAAAATAGTTCTCACAAGTACGTGCCCACCATGCACGCATGAGAATGATCGATAACCATCCGAATGACCATCTCTACCTTATTCCTGTTTTCCTATTCTCCACTAGCACTCAATCTGTGATTCATTGAAACGCTTCCTGTGAGTTAGTAAACTGTATGCTTGAACGGATTGATATTCTCAAAACAACTACATTATCGACCTAGCTTGTCTCAGGAGAGATTAGTGCTACTGGTAGCAGGCAAGCTTCACTATGCATATCTCAAAATGTCACACCTATCCTAACGAGGTCTGGCGTGGTTAGGTTTCTTCAAGTCTCAAGATTCCGATCGACGTTCCCTCCCCGCCCCCTGGTCGAGCAGTAAGCCTATAGGAGATTATGGAGTCCGGCGCATTATGCTGCTCCTCAGAGTGGGATGCAATAGAAAAAAAATGGAAGGCTAATGCACATTAGTTTATATTCCATAAGCTAATAATTAGTCATGTTCCGTGTTCTCGTGGTGGCGATATAGAACGGTTCATAGGATCACTAGTAAAAGCCAGTCGTATGCAATAAACTATAAGGCGGTCGGGGGCAAACAACAAGGACGTGTATCAAATAAANAACGTCCAGTTGGGTTGTGTATGGATCAAGCATAGGTGAAATGATTTTTTTGCTCTTGGGTGCAGTTATTTGAGGTTTCGTGGATTTGGAATTCGACAATGCGATCAACAATAAGCAAACCAATCATTGCTTAGCAAATCGAACTCACCTTCATCATGGACCTCTCACCTAACAGGTAAAGAGTTGGCGTGTTTGAAACCCCCGCCGCCGTGGAGATACGCGGTCGTGTTTGACCAGGTTGACCGGGACTGACACCACGAATACGGGCTTGTGAACTGCTTGCTGTACTGATAGCGTCTTCTTCTAATCCGGAGGCCATGCTGCCCATTGGTGTGCCTCGATTACGATACTGACCCATCGCGATTCCCGCGATTCGACCAAGGGCTGTCAAACAGGCACACACGCACAAACAAAAGATGGGAAAGATTGAGTAGGCATGATGAAGCGCAGCTGGCGGAAAGAGGTTTGTGGGTGATTAACAGGATGGGGGTGGGTGGCGGGGGTAAGCAAAGAGAAATTACGATCAGGCACAAATGCATTCAGTGGCTCAGTTCAGTTCACTGGCCAGTTGGGTGAATAGGCTAAAAGACCACCGAAGGGATAGCATGAAAGATGAATGAATACGGACTGGCACCAAATGCAACTGAATGAATTCGGTGAGTGAGGGCGAGAAAATGGCTCGTGTGGTTGTAGCCTCAAAGGGAGAATCAGGCCCCGTTGCACCGTGCTTAATCAGGTCGTTCGACAAACAGGAGTGTGTAGCGGTAGTACCTCGAAATGAAGAGGCAGAGCACCTCAGCACGGGGGCGCGCGCGCACGCAGTGCTGCTACCCAACTTGTGAGTAAAGTTTGAGTAAGAGCCCAATAACCATTGGGAGAATGGCTGCTCTACAACAACTACATTCTAAACGAGATCCTCTGTTCTTAGAGAAAAAAGAAAACATCAATTCCAACCAAACTCGTTCAAATAAATGTGGTTGAGGAGTTTTATTTCGTCGAATATAGCGGGAATAGGTGTTTAGAAATAAACTTGGTCGTTCAGTAAGTATCCTTCTGCGAGTTTGATTGAGAAGAGAAGAAATTCAGCCACAAGCCAAACGGTTCCCGCCCTAAGGGGTATAAAAGTGAACAAGTTGCTGGCTCGAATGATGCACTAGAACATATCACCAGATGAGCAATCAGTCAGGTCTCAACAAACAGAACAGGTTAAAAAGCACGACAGGAATGAGGCAGCAGCATTTGCGGCAATCCGTTTTCATCGTCTGCAGCAGTCTATACAATGGAGACACTGAAAATAAAATCCGCTGGGCGATAAAAGCTGCTTTTCGATAATTTCATCACGGGCCATTTACCTTTAGGTAGAGCATTCAATATTGCTTGATCCTGTGCGGGATGGATCTTATTACCATACGTACAAAGCGATCCCGACGTGCATCAACAATTTGATTTGAGCTTCCTCTTGGTTACGACATTCTTCCAGTTACCACGCTCGCATCGGTTGGTCGCCTGGCGATTGGTCACGGTAGAGATAACGTCTGGACGAAACGCTTCTGATTGCATAGTGGGGGTGGGGTCAAGCAGTTTGATTCACCTCGCACAGGATCAAGCAATATTAAATGCTCCACCTATACAGATGTAAATGGCCAGTTGATGAATTCACTGAAAAACAGTTTGTTTCGCCTATCGGATTTGATTTTTAACGAGGACAGTTTTTGACACTGCGAGGGGAACTAGCCTGCTGCTGATGGGGAATTAGAGGTTGATTCACCGGGGGATAGACAGTGGGTTTCTTCAACAAACATAAAATGGAATTTCTTTCTGATTGGATAAAAAACACCAAGGGAATCACCATTATCCAATCATTCATGTCCTATCTATCCAATAGAATGAACCGGAGACCGAATGGTGAGTGAGCACTAATAAATTTCATTCCCACATTTAGAGTTGATAATGACCACTATCTTTCATAATATTATTAAGTTTCAGTTTGTCAAACCACTAAACATGCACTTTCGTGAGCCGGTTTTGGTTGATGTCTTCTAGCTGCCCACTTTGATGAAGCGGTAGGAAAAAGACAGCAAGGTTGCAAGTAGAGTCGAAGAGAAAATTGAGAACTCCAGTAAACTATGGCTGGAAAGAAAGTGAGGAGGTACAAGAACACCACTGTTTACGACACTCAGTATCTCTAACCATCGCTTAAATCATCCCGAGGTCCCCGTCCGGGGAGCCTAACGGGAGATATGTGACCGAGTCTCCTGATTAGGGTTTTCAAAACCTCGTGCCAGGTCTTAGCTTGACCACTTGGCTTTATTCTATCCACTGCCTGCTTCGGCGAACAACGCTCGCCGTGGCAACCTATTTGGTGACTTACGTAACAAATACCCCAACCAACGTAATCTATGGAGGTCGACCAAATAACGATACACTTCCGATATGCTCGGATGTTTAGTTAGCACAAGTACTGACTACCCAAATTGATTTCCAAACTATTCAACCAAGTGTTACGTATGGCATTGCTGAAAGCGAACTGCTGAACTCTATTTCCTTAAGGGTTGTATGACAGCCGTTTGATTGGTCGCTTCTCTCTTCACGAACACTGACTGCATCAGTTGTGATCGATAAAAGGAAGTAAATATGGAAAAAAGGAATGATAAATCACGTTGTTGTGTTAAAATGTGTAGCAGAATGGATGATAGCCTCTTCGAAAACGTGGAGAAGGAAGTGCTATCAGGGTCAGCCGTGAAAGCTCAAGCGAAAAAGATTTGTCGGACTGAGTCGAAGGGGAACAGCTGCATCGGACAATCGCGATCCGGTGGCGAGCACAATATAAGAGAACCGCAGCACAAGTGCTGATTGCGGTATTTTGAGAACTGACAAACAGTGGAACTGCCTTTCTCTATAATTGTGTTCCTGAGACGTTTATTTCAATAATATGATGAGTTTATGCTAAAATTCGAAGTTGAGTCCGAGCTTACGGCACCTTTTTGCCCGAGTTCACCACAGAAAGTGATTTTCGTCAGGATTTGCCTCTCTCTCTACTTTCCTATTGAATTTGGTCATAAATCTGATTATGGAAACAACCCTATCGGCGTACGCTGGTAGTGGCATCAATTTACTTCCAGATGGCAGACTGTCTGCTCTCAAGTGCACAAAGGACATTGTACTGAGAGGTGCGGATCTACGTAAGTTGGAAGCTTTTTTGGATAGCTTGAGTGCCAGGGTAGCCATGTTCGGTATGCGTTTTGCACCGGCAAAATGTAGAATGTTAAAAGAATGGGTTGGTCCAGCATCCAGTCTCACTCTAACTGGGAAAGTAATCGAGGAAGTGGATAAGTTTTGTTACTTTGGCAGATACATCTCACTTGGACGCGTCACGAATAAAATGTCAGCTCGCATACAGAAGGCTCGGTTGGCATCTGCCAATTTAAGACATCTGTGGCGCCGTCGCGACATCCGGCTGTCTGTGAAGAATGGAGTGTATCATCCGGCAGTTCGGTCATTTCTGTTATACGGCGCCGAAAATTGGCCATCAAGGAAGCAGAAAAGACTATCGCTGTTTGAACACCGCTGTCTATGCAGTATTGCACGACTCCGATGGAACAGC
>UZAN01044851.1:0-19628 GCA_900618425.1 Echinostoma caproni
GTGATTGGATGACATGAACTGTACCTAGTGGTGCATGGATTGCGGTCACGAAGTCTGGATCACCACACTTCAGCGTGATCGCAAGATGCTTGAGCGTCCACAAATGATGGCCACCAAGATGGTCAAGGGATTCCAATACCTGTCATACGAGGACAGATTGCGATCATTGGGACTATATTCTGCTCAGTACCGCCGAACTCGAGGAGACTTGATTTTGACGTATCAAATACTGAAGAACCCAAACCATCCGTGTGGGCAGCTGCTCATGTTATCAAACAATGTACACCTAGGGGGACACCGTTTCAAACTACTGATTCCAAAGTCTCGACTGGATTGCCGGCGACAGTCTTTTGCAGTCAGAGTATGCAAATCTTGGAAGGCCCTTCCATCTCATGTCGTTTGTACATCCACTATTGAATCTTTCAAGTAGAAACTCGACAAAACCTTGGCACACCTCACATTCGCACACTAAAGGCAAACGGAAATTCACTGTAGGCTACATTCTCTATTATCCTCTACCCGGATCTCTATGCGACTCCTTTTTCGATGTGTAACTATTCATCTGTGTAAATATCCTACGGGACAAGAGAAGCACCAGCTTGTAAGCTATTCCCATAACAAAACTTTGACTTTGACTTTGAGTCCCGAAAACTATTCAAAAAAAGGGATTGCGTCAACCGATCTTTAAGTATTCATCACCGGTGTAGAGACGAACATTATCGACGCAATCAAATGTGTTCATGTCTGGCCCATCTGTCATTGTTTCAGGCAATAATCCATTCAGTGCAAGTTGTATATAGGAATACAGAAATACCATTCTTTGTGCGTGCTGAGTGTCCCTTTGGCTGCGATGGTTGAAATGTTCGTGAATTGCGATCAAACTTGAACTGTATATTGCAAATTTTCACTGGGTATGCACCATTCGATCGTAAACATAATCAGTCCTACTGCGCCGCTGATGGAACACTGAGAATATGCTCAACATTTTCAACTAACGAAGGAACCTACTTACGTGGCAAACACCATTTCAGCTAATGCCTACCCTGATTATTTGACACAGATTATTATACAACCAGCTCATAAAAATAAGATATTGCCATTGTTTCAATCAAGTCATTTTCATACACATTACGTGTGGAAGTGACTCTGTACAGGTGGTGAACAGCAATTATCTCACCGCCAGCGTACTGGGTGGCTATCAAGCGGCTGAATTACGTTTGGTCTTCATGTCGAAGCTATTGGTTTCGGTTTAAGACAAGTGACCAGTGACGAAGAGCTCATCTTGTTATAAGGACTTTGCTGGGCTGCGTGGATCAAGCTGGAAAGGTTAATTAACCGTAGATGCCTGGCCATGTGTACTCGATAGCACATCCCAAATGATTTGATAACGCACTAATCGGTATTGTTGCCAGCGCGAATGGTACGTATTCATTCCAACTTTATTATTCAATAACCCCATCTATCTTCACTATTGTTTGGGTTACGATCAAAGGAGGCCAATTGCGGGAGCGATAACGAATCGGTCATATACCCCCTCACTCTGTGTGCCCTCAGAGAAAACCTACTATGACCCCATGTCGCTAATCCAGTTAAGTTTCTAACACGCGGTAAACCATCAACTTCAACAATCAGAACCAGGATTGCGTGATTGTGATTTATCGCTATAAACTTACATTTCAACCCCTCCCAACGTGTTTCGAGTTAGGTTCTGCTGCCTCGCAACTGTGAGCCGTTGTTAAAACAGCCTACTCTTTCAATTCAGTCGCACCTTGCCAAACGGTGTATACAATCACATGCACATTATTCGACATGGCCAACGGTGTCATGGTGTTCTGAAGAACAACCATGACAAGCGATGATTGGATGTATGCCTGTCAATGCGTTTATTCGATAGTAGCTCATGCGGGAAGCAGAACCAAGGAATACCGTCCCCATAATTCTGGTGCTAAAATAATGTTGAGTAGAACATAAAAATCAGTTTCTTGAAAAAATTGTTTTTCTGAAAAATGCAAATATCCGAAATAGAATGGGCAGCGCAAACCCTGGTTCACAACTTTGTTTAGACAAATTTGGAATAGGCAAGTATTATTATACAAGCTTAATAGCCAGTGTATAGTCTGCGTCGACAGCATACAGCATGATTCCAGATTCCCGAGTAAACTTCCTAGCGGCAGTTGTGATAGCAATTGTTGTTTGTGAGTTTTTGGTACTTGTAACTACTCCGAAGATAGCGTAAGACAGTGTAAGTAGAATGCGAAAGAGCACCCGCTGCGCCTGAAACCACCAACCTTTTAGAGAGACTATTGCGTGTCCGTACAATCAGGCTCTCCGTGAAACACAAACACACAACAAAGGACAGAAGAGGAAGCCATCCGTAACTACACAGTCTTTCATCGCACTCGTGAATTTTGAAGCCTGAAGCACTAAATTAGCGAAATCCGGGTAACTCAGATTTGGGTGTACTCGCTATGGGATGAATGCCTTGAATTAATTCACTTATTTTAAAGGACAACAACAACAAAAACAAAAATTTGAACAATAGGAACACGAACGGGAACAACATAAACAATCACTCATGAATGAATCGATGGTGATGCAATCAATTGCCGATATAACCAGCCAACTCTAGTTAATTAATATAATGGGAGGGTACAGATTTTCACATCAAATATACATGCACCATGATTGTATTTAGACCTGCGGTTTGTTTGGGGCACGTGGGGTTTTCTAGTATGCAACTGCGAAGAAGGGATGCGTAGATCAAGTGCGAAAATACATGTAATGCGGGGCCTTTGGCAAAACAACGAAATTTTGTTGTCCACTTCGCCTTGTGGTGAAGGACTCGATAGTGGTGTTACTTTTGTTACACAAATTTATTTTAGTAGTTCATGCCCAAAATACTCAAAAAACAATAAATTTGTCTCCCAATGTTCCATTTTTGATCATTATATTCGATGAAAGGACCCAGCTCATAATCAAGGAAAGAATACTTCGGCACAGAGAAGTCCGTCGTTCAATTAGGTGAATATAAGGCGATCACAACCAGCAGCTCTCAGTGGACACTTCCTGTTTTCCATGCGAAATATGGAATAACTTACAGTGAAGTCGACAGATGAATATAACACTAATCGTTCATGAATAAAACAACTGATCCATCATTTCATTCGCGGTCGACAGTTTTGAGTGCAAGGTGTTTGCAAACGATCACCCATGATTTCGTAATGTGTGCCTGTAGTTCATAGTCATATATCAATAATGAATCCAGGAAGAACGGAGAAATATTTTTCAAAACTCAAGACAAAACCATGGAATTTAAAATGGTCATTGTGCAGAATATTTGAAAGGCTAACAATTCCAGGGTTACTGCTCTCATCGTCTGTTTGATGGTTATCTGTGAAAAATGACTGCATTTCTTTAACTCACTACAAGAGGGGCCGGTAATAAGCCAAATCGAGTTTAGGGTCAAGACATTTTGCCTAATAAAAAGAAAGGAGAGACGCCGATATGAAATTGTATTTTCACAACAACGACCAATAGACGGTTTTAGAGCATCTCAGGTTAGTTTATTAGGCAAAATTTAGTTTCTCACAGAACACAATGAAATGTGACAAACATTTGATTATACATATAAGCTTATTGTGCTGGCCGTCATCCGTGATAACTATTCAGTTCATGTTCACTTCGGGTCATCCTAAACCAGGCCGAATTGCATCCGTAGTACTTTTTACCTCTTTTAGTTTTGGTTACATTTATTCAATAAAAGAATCATTTCACTTACTTTTCCATGCGTGTTAAGGTCCACTTTCAGAATGGAAATGTGAATTTACTTGTGAATAATTTATGCAACTAGAGGTTTCTTCTGTAATAAGCTTTATGTATCTCGAAACACTTACGCAATACGTCCTCTGGAGCACCTACTAATTGTTAGCTCATTTTGACAAATGTGCTTAGTTCGGATGGGTTATCAATATTTTCAATCGATAAGGACGCACTAGGAATATGATCTCGTTTTATCAGCGCTAATGTTTCTTGTCGTACGCTACTTACAACCATAAATTACGAGATCTTCAGTAGAAATCCTTTTTGTAGGCAAAAATATTCGCATTTGGCAGATAGATCCCAATGAAAGTTTTACGGACGAATATTTGCATAACAAGATTGATCGATTCATTTATCTCTAGTAAGACAACTTCCAGTTTTAATCCATATTTTTCACGTTTAGAATCCCTCAAGAGGGCAATTTGCTGACATTTGGAAAACCGTTCTCTGGTGTGGAATTCTGGGATGATTTTCCAATAAATCAGATTGTTTTTATTCTCTATCAGCTCAAAATCAAATGTGGCGATGTAAACAAGCAATGTAAGATTATTTTCGACAGAATGCTGTTCCTCGGGTGAACAAGAAATAACCTGATCTTAGTAAATTTCTACCAATAAAATTAGAGCCTAAACTGATTGGTATACTTTAATCACAGATAATGCTGAATGCAACGTTTCAACCATCGATCGCTGTTAAACTGACGCACATCATGTACCGACCCCCAAAAGTGTGAACCTCCTCTTTGCTTTATGATGCCCGGGACTGGAATGTCAAACTTGTTGACCGTTTCCACAAGAACTAACAGCCCCAGAAGGATAGGCCTACGAAAAGTCGGAATTCCCAAACGTTTTAATGCAATACCTTTAGGCCTGGAATGGTTAGGTATTCTCCACTGTTTATATTATTTCGCTCACTTAATAATGCGATAGAAAATATGCCCTAACTAAGCGAGTGCCAGCTTTCTTCATGTTTCAACCGACGTTTTCTCCACCATTCTGCTTAGCCTAGCAGAGACCAAAGCAATTGTTGCCCATGAGAAAATCACAGTGATTCCCCTCATACAACAGTGGTATTAAACCAAATCTTTTATCTCAGAAGCGAATTTCAGCACAACTTTCTATCAGCTTTGTTTCAACCTAAACGGTGTGATTTTTATTCGACAGAAAACTGGTATAAACTGTCACATAGAATGATGATATGCCTACGTATGATGAATACTTGATCTAATTATCTTAGGTTCAGCTTTAAGGGCCTACGCGAATGACTAAGACGCTGAATTATCAGAATTATCAATTGAATCATACATGACAACAATAATTCGAAGGTTGGACTTGAAGCAAATATGTCAAGGACCAACACGTTTACTAACTGCATCCTAACCGACACAAATTTGCCAGATAACACTCACTAGTGAAACTATCAAAGCTACCACGTCGTATAGATCGTCGTTGATTCTACCTGCCATTTGACTTAAAGACTAAGTGCACACTAAAATCAACGGTGCAATAGGCACGTTTCCCCTACTCTCTGAAACGGTACAGGCGAATTTACAGGTTTTCTTGGCCTCCATGGACTCCGTGATAGCATAAAGATGTAACCCCTAACTCCCATTTTGGTTACAAAAATAGAGTGTAAGGAGTAGGTAGTTATTGTCGCCAAAAAGATGACCACAATAAAACAGATGAACCAAGTAGTATACTAAAAGCTACATAGACGGTGCCCCAACAACTTATGATTATCCCTCTTGCGGTAGCGTCACCGTATTACTTCTTACTACTTATATCAAACAAGCTCCTTACTTCTGCCTCGCTCCATCGTCATGTTCAGGTCGGTGCCCCTTTATAGGAAACTGTTTTCAACTAAGATTTAACTCCTGGGACACCAAACAAGTGAATAACTCACGCTGCATTATCCTAAAGGAGGTTGCCATGTGCCTTGCTTTCAATCATCGTCAACAAGCAAATGTAATAAGTGGCATTCATAAAAATGGCTAATTTTTTCTAAGGAGGGTCAAGGTGTGCACCACACATTTCTTACCAGTCGATTGAGGGCGGGATTAAATCCACCTGGACATCTGTTTAACACTTCCACAGTTGTCCGCGTGTGTGTTGCATTACACCGACGGGACGTATCCAATTCAGTCACCACTCGGAGATTTCGTGGGTTAATGGAGAAACATATTCCAGTTTTACTGCACTAGGAATAAACCACAATACCTCAACATGGAAGCACTATCCTATTACTGATATAGAGGTACTCGCTGGGAGGTGAATTTGAAACACTGGAAACAAGTATGTACGTTATTCTGCGTTATAGTTGCAACGCGTTAGATGAGACGCTCCAGGGTATGCCCATAGTTATTTGTTATTTTTTGAATTGAGAATGTTTCAGAAGCCCCAGCAAGTTAATGTAAGCGGTGTCTATGAAAGGGTTAAAATCCCATCGGTTGGTTGAACATATTACCTGGCTATTTCTTGTTTTCAGACCACCAACACAACAGTTTAACGCAAAATAGGGCAGGAAATGTTTAAAAATGGCTAGCTTTTGCTTTTGCCAAACGTTTTCAGTCATGGTATTTACTGTAGCCTAGTAAATACCAAACAGTACAAACATTATTGCTTGATAGAAGATGAAATAAACGTGATAACTTAAGTTTGATTTTCGTTGCCACTCTCAACAAGGCACATAAATAATATGAGCCATGTTCAGTTGATAAAACTGTTTCCAGCGAAGAGATTTTTCACCGACCTTGCGCAACGCATATCGATAGACAGTAAATTATACTTCTTCAAATGTAGATTAATAAGTGCACGGAATTACCGATAGAAAGAAATATACATATCTCGCTGTGCCCCGCTCCCTGTTTGTCTCGATTTCAGTCAGAATGTTCCGCTATTCATTATACACCACGTGACACAGGGCTGCGTTGCTTTCGGCAAGCTGGATTCACGTGAAACAGAATGCTCACTTCACTGTGTAGGTTCAATTGTCATTCCAACCATAACTCTCAGGTTATCATTTCGACCTGGATATATTATCGTCACGTTGGTGAGACGCCAATAGACGAATCATTTGGTGAAAAACAGCGTAAACAACGAGTCAACAGCGATTCGGTTTCATTGACAGGTTGCAATGAGTTGTTGCTGATGATGGTGGTGAGGATGATGATGATGATGATGATGATAAAGATAATGGTGAAGAAGAAGAAGTTTTCCTCCGTAGGTCACACGAGTATTGAGCGCATGTATACATATTTGACAGTGATAAATGAACCATGAAGTACCGTAGTCATATGACAGATGAAATGCAGTTCAACAGTAGGAACTGAGTCGGCTGCGTGTGTGTGTGCGTGAGTTGCTATCACAGGCAGTTGCTAGTTGAAGAATGGAGTACAGTAGGAAGAAAGGAATTTCACAGTTGCACAGTAACTGTTCGAAGTTTTGAGTGTTTGACAAAATAAGAAAACCATAGCACTTCTTTTCTAACTGACTGATGTTTCGCAAAGCTGTTCACACTACACGTCGGAGCAAATGGAGTTACAGTGACTGAGGAAGCCTTTTCTGATTACTGGTCTGTACGGTCTGGGTAGTATGAACAGAATAAAGTCTAAACATCGGTTACCAGATTTCTGTTGAACTCATATCACTTTCACTGTACAGTAATCAAATTTCATTCTCACATGTTTCTCATCAGGTGGTTACGTTCTAATGAGAAACTTAATGAAAGGAGAGACATAACTACTCTCCTTGATTATGCATTTGCTTATGAGGAATATAGGTGATTCTAAACCAACTGATTTGGGGTGCCGAGTAAGTTGTTAATGTATTTCAAAGTGTCGGAAGTGTGAGGTGCTTCGGAATCACTAGATGGAATTACGCAGAACGCAGTAGTTTGGTGTAACCGAAACCTTGTCTCAAACCAACGACGTGCAATGGAAGAGGCTGGTTGCTATCTTGTCGGTGACCTTTGACCTGCTTCCCATTAGTTAACAAACTGTCCATCTGGCATGGGATATGTTCAGTCACTCTCTCAGTCGAAGATTCCTGGATAGGCGACCGAGCATTCACACAAACATTAAAAGTCGGCACCGGTTGGTACAATTCATCTAGTTCGTTTGACGTACTTCTGAGTGTTATCGCTTTGGTTCTGAATGGTCGGGGTTCTAGACAGTCCCAGAATAGCATAACTCGTGGGGCAACCGAAACAGCAATGTTGAGGCCTTGCGTAGAGTTTTAAGTATTCGCGGTCACCCACTAGAGCAAGTGGTCGAACCGCATCAATTGCATTGTTTGGGGCATGTACTACTCCTGCCACCAAATAGTTTGTCGTGATACTCGACGTTTACCGAGCCAGGAAATGCGTGAAAAAATGAAGGACGGTCAAACTATGACCTGGTACGAGGGTATGCAAATCCAAACCAAAATACTTGATCATATAGGTCGCGCTGGGCTTCTTACATGGGGACCTGGGGATCACTGCGATGAATGGTTAGGTACACTGAGTGATACGGCTGAGTGTCGTAACCATTGGCGCTTTACAAACATTAAATCCTTCGTCTACCGGAATTCTCCGTTTTCTTCTTCAACTCTCATTTCAACTATCCAATCTTTCTCCCATCTATTCATTCAAAAGAGCCCAACCAAAAGTTCATGGTTAATATTTGTTCAAAGTGAGACGGAAACGCACGTGAATATGAGGCGTCAAAGGAATTTTTTATGGAACTGAATGGGTATTCGACGTGAGGTCGTGAATACTTAATTTCAGGGGTTCAATGTAAGAAACACGTGATAAGAAAACCCATAGTTCAAGATGCCGTAAGGAGTTTAGATTCAAGGCGCATGACCTGCCAATAGCAAGGGTTGACTAATGCACATCTTCCCTTTGTCTCAGACGGAGGGTTTGTATGGCAAACACAAACAAATTCGTATGCTGTCAAGCACATGTTGGTTGAGTGATTTCTGTGTATTTTCTAGCAGGCTAGACAATCTGAAATCAGAAATCATATCGGAATTGATGGAGGACCTCATGGAACCTTGTGTACACGTGGCTCCTTTTCTCATCCTTCTCTAAGGAAACTGTCCATAGAGGGATGCTTATTTTAGCTGCTGACGGGTGTCATACTTGAACTTCTGTTCCAAAGCATTATCGTCTGTCGCTCATTGTGATGCAATCTCGTTAACTTAAGTGATTACTATGGGATTGTGTTCAATCCAAAACTGTCTCCAATTCACAGTGTATGGGGGGGGGTGTGGTGATGAATATTACGCAGTATCCACCTCAGATGAATATCATTCACAGTTAACTACCCAGTAATAACTGTCTAAAAAGCGTTTTTTCTTTCTATGTTTAGCCTCATGTGAACGCAGTATATTAAAGCCGCTTCAAACGCAGCTACAGGAGAATACTGGAACAAACAAATGGCGGGGTGCACTGATAATTCTCTCTGAATTGTCACCAAGCTATGTGATTTTCCCCATTTAGACCAACAAAATCCGATGGTATTCACAAAGGTCTAGAAAGCACATCAATGAAGCATCACTGCAATGGTGATATAAATTGAAATAAAAAGGAATCTATTCAGTGATCACATTCAGTTAAGGTGGTTGTGCTTCGAATTTGTACTCGATTCCTAATTTATTGAACGCAACATGTGCGCTGAAGGAATCTTCACTAACTCTTAGTGCTTTGGTTCATATATTGTTAGCTAGAATACGGTCTCAATCACTTTGGAAAAATATAAATAAATGCAGAGGAATAAAAACCCTATATTAATTTGATTGAGGAATTACCAAACTTTGTCCAGGGGTAACAGATACACTGCTTCTGATCGTAAAGTCAAGCTCAATTAAGCATCTTGGATATTTGACCTTGTGCAAAAGAGTATGCTCGGCTGAACTGGACATCAACACCTCATTCACTATGGTTTTCTCACACCGTCCGTCTTCTACCTTGCAGCCCAGGCTTTGGCTAACCAAATTTTTTGTTGTTGAAGTCCCCGCGCCCCACCCCCCACCCCCGAAAACGGTGATCGTATTCAACTTCCGTCTCGTGGTTTGATTTGCATTTGACTGTTACAGAATTGCGTATATCTGTTAGCACGGTATTTTGCCTTTCAAGAATGGCTAAGACCGTTTTAACCCCCGAATTGACGACTTATTGGAAGAGCCTGAAGAGGAACGGTTTACAGACAGTCTATGAGCATCCTTGGAGACATTCTTGAAGCGTGAATCTGCTATTGCCGCCGCAATAATACCAACGCATTATCTTTTTCTGATTTCACAACAGCTCTGCACATCTCGCGCAATTCTCGGGAAGACCTGGGATGCCGTATACATGCACTGCCGCCTTCAGGATGTTTGAAAAATGTTTTTATTTCAATACTTATCTTCTATGGTTTGCCAAATTTGTAGTCTTGTTCGTCCCCGGTGGACGACTGGTTGTCGAGCGTAGCAAATAAATAAATCACAATCACTACGTGACCTATGCAAATAATTCACGGAAACATGAAAGCAACCGGAATCGTCCTCTTCGGGGACACTTCCAACAGCACTGCATTAACTCCATAATGTGTTCCGGTCCATTGAGCAAACGAGTCGAACAGAAACTCAACAGAAAAACTAATTATAATTTTCATTGAGATGTTCCATCTGCGAAACTTCAGGGGGCTGACAAGGAATTTGATTATTGCCTTAAGCACAATATCCTCTTTGGACTACCACACGAGTGTGAACGGCGAACCACATGCGTATGTGGAAATTAAAATCAGCAATCCAGTTGTGATTAATTAAAAATTTCCAAATACGCTGGATGACCTTATGCGGATTGGGACAAATGTGGTGAATATGGGAGAGCACAACGGGAAAGATTTGCATAGAAATTACGACATTTCAATCGGTTCGAACTGAATAATCCTCAGCAACCGGAGAGCTCGATTTTTACGGTTTCTCCTTCTAATCTCTCGTTGACCCAAGACAACTATTTCGGAGCACAATGGGTTACCGAGTGGGAATGGAAAAGGGTCATAGGGACCAAAACTTTGGTTTTAATTGGAAAAAGTTTATATTGTGAAATTGGTATTTGGAAACATCGACTGTAGTCTAAGCAATCTTATTAAGGTTTTCAAACAGTCCGTTTTTGAAAATCAATATTTGCGAGTTCTTACTGACTCCAGATGAGATGTATGTTGCAAAAGAAATTCTGTTAGAGAAACATTTACTGACTGTCTACTTTCAGAACCATGGTGCAGGGTCGAAATAAGCTGAACATTGTATGACAAAACTCATCATACATAAATGAAAAACAAAATGAGAGAAAAGGTATTAGCAAGGCTATGAGAGAAGACTTAGAGCACAACGTTTTTTCTTAGCTATGCTTTCGTGGTTAACTTACTCTACATGGTAATGGATCGGAAAATCTTAATTTCTCTCCGAACAAACCATTAGAGCTATTTTGAGAGAAGTATTAAAACACCTTGGCAATCCTGTTTCTTTCTCATTAAAGGAAGATGTAATTCCGAATCGACATCCATTACCTTTGTTAATATAAAAGAAGTAAAAAGGGCAATAAATACAACGTAGACAATCCAAATCCAAATAAGAAAGCGATCACAACTCGTATCACCTATGTCGAAGTGGTTAGAAAACATCCTTCTGAAAAAGCTCAGATCTGTCTGCGGGTAGCTTTGACCGTTGCCAATGTTCGGTTTATTTTGTTTCCACAAACGATGCTTCATGAAATAAAAATGTTGCTTAAAACCACAAGTGCATGTTTTCAATGGTGAAAATTGAATTTGAAACGTTATACGATGCGGAAGGGACCGATAGCCAAAACCTTTTAGGTGCCAGTAAAGACCTGTTGGTCTTGGGCTGCACTCTCGGCTCCCAGAACTTTGAACATTTTCGGATTATGAAGTTAAAACAAATGAACAGTTTGCAAGCAAAGTAACGACGGTCAATACTTCTTAAATTCAGTTGAGGACGATCATGCGGATAAAGATGACCGATAAATGAAGGAAAATTTAATTGAAAAACGGGGTCCATTGGTGCAACAATTTGCCCGATCCCCAGCGGTGCAATCCATTTCTAGGGAGTGAAAACGTAATCTAGGAGTTTTTTCTTGTGATATACACCAAATGGCATGGACTGTTTGCATTCAAGTCATTAATCAATGTATCACTGTAGGTGACGGCAATCTGCCTGCGGCATTGCATTACTAATGAAGAATGAAGTTGGATTAGGTAGTCTGGCTAATACCTCTCTGTACGTTTATGACATCTTTATTTGATCACGATCTTCAACGGAAGATATCTTAAAAGTTAGAGATTTTTTTCTCAACAGATGAGTAATTTACGTCTTTTTGTTAAGCAAATGCTTAAACAATAAGCACATATGCAATGATCAGTTCATAATGTTTGTTTCCTTAGGGAGTGTGACAATTCGGTAGCTCATAATAGCTTAGAAAACTTTGTTATCTACCGCAAAAAACTGAGACTAGAACGTTTATTTAAGAAGTGAATTTTTGCATTGGCTTCACAGTGCTTTGTGCATTAGTCCATGAGGATACGGAAAGATTTCTTATGCGTGGTAAGTTTCTGGTTATCTGGATTTATGTCTACCATTCAATTCAAATTGCTTATCACGCACTCCAGTTTCAAACTTTATACGAAAGAAGTAAGTTGCGAATATTTGATAGAATTTGACTTCTTCAATATAAAATATTTGCCCCACGTATACCCTTTGTAGTCCAAATTACAAATATTTGGTAAATACTCATCACCAGCTGCCACATTGTCACACGGACTCGGAAAATTTAAAAAAATGCAAAGATCACCGCACATGTGATCACTGTCCTAGTCTTTTGTGCATAAGGCCATTTATATCCAGTGAATCAATTATTAGTTGAGACATTTTAACACCCAAGGTAGAACAAAAGGCTTTCAACTGTGCACGAGGTAAACGGCTAATTTCGTCCCAAGAAACGCGAACAGTTAAACAGTTGCCCTGGCTCACCGGAAGCAAAATCCTTTTTATCTATCAATTGATCACACATCCAGCGAGAATGTTCAACAAATTGTCATACTCGGTTGTTAAGTAAATAGAACAACACCCACTAACTCGTCGAGCTTGGTCCACATCTCAGAATTATTCAATTTATCTATTACACCATTTCTTCTTCTATCTTCTGGGATCAAACTTACATTAACCTTTGCTGTTTGCAAATAATTTGATGACAACAGTTGGTGTATTGTGCTTGCAATGTAATGATAATCAATTCCGTTGAAGGGTTATTTATTTGAGGGATCTCAAATACTTGAATATTCCCATGATTGCATTGAGAAAATGAGTCAGTGAGCGAACAATGGTTTTCGCATATTCCTAGTCATGCTCTTACATATCATATAGTGGAAAAATTCTTACATAAATCATAGCCATTGGCTCAATTTAAGGTCATTAATCCCAGGCAGAGAGTAATGGAGGTGTGCGTGCGTGTGTGTGTGTAGGAATGTTTAGCTTGTTAATTGATGTGACCTTTCCCCATCCGGTTCAAGTGACAATGCATGTTCTGTTTTGGTTTTCACATCCGACCAAGGCAATTGGAGTGCCTGCACCAGTCGTTTTTGGGCACAGGTTACAGACTAGTATAGGAATAGTGGCCTTATCACTGGGATGGGAGTTTTGTTGACCCCCAAAGACAGTTAACCGAATCGATTTGGAGGTGCAATTCGAGAACCTGATGAGTCGAACGAAGGATTTGACACCTAACTCAGACGCGGATTTGGAAAGGTTTAAAAAATTGCTGATGACAAACTGCTATAAATACCGAAAGATTCACATACACGACCGCGAACCACTTACACGTTAGCATATAAACGCTTTGAGGTAACAAAGACATCATGCTGCTCAAACCAGATAAAAGCACCGGGGTGGTTATCATGAACAAAAGTGATTATGTTCGAAAACTTTCTGAAATCCTTTCGGATGATAACAAGTTCTCCAGATGTAACAAAGAAAAGAATGAGACAGAAAAGGTGGAGGGCGAAATCACAGATCTACTGAAGGCGCTAAAGTTACAGGGGCACATAGACAATGCTGCATTCGAGAGACTGAAACCATGTGAGTCCACTTTCCCCCGATCGTATGGTTTCCCTAAGATCCATAAAGAAGGAGTTCCAATACGCCCCATTATGGCAATGGTGAATTCACCATGTCACACAACGGCGCAGTGGTTGGTTGAATTACTAGAACCCATCCGTCGGAAGCCACACACAGTCTCCGAGACAGTTTTCAATTTGTAGCTAAAATAGAAGACCTAGATCTGCAAGAAAAGACGATGTTTTCCTTGGATGTCATCTCACTGTTCACTAATGTACCCCTGTTGGAGATAGTGGAATTCATCTGTGATCAAATAAAAACACTAAATATGGACGTTGGTATTCCTGTCCTTCGTGGCCAAACTAGAAAGGAGCAGGCTGAGCCCACACTATCACACTACAGTAGATATATAGATGATATCTTCTGTGTGACTGATCCCAAAAATTGCATCCCACAGACACTAAATTCGTTTAACGACGCACATCCATCACTGGAATTCACTGTAGAGGTTGAAACGAACAACATATTGGCCTTTCTGGATGTAGCCGTCTCCATATTTTCGTCCCAGTGAAATTGTTTAGCCTTCAGAGCCCGGAAGATTTGTTCTGCAGACACACTGGATGAAGGACTACATTTCATCCACCAAACACTGCAGGACAATGATTACCCGGAAAATTCCATCGATAAGAACATTCAGCTCAATCCGGAGAAGGAAAACTATACCTTTATCCCCAAGAAAGAACTATTCATGAGAATCCCACTTAAGGGCGACTCACATACAGAGAGCCTAGTCCATTCACTGAGAGCAGCTGTGCATTCCACTTTCCCCGCAGCCAAACTTAGACTAGTGTTCTCTACATCACCGGTGATGTGAATGCAAGTGNATTAACTCTTTTAAGTGCGTCTGTGGCGCATGTTACATAGGTCGTACGGTAAGGCGTTTGTCTCAGCGCGTTAAGGAGCACCACCCGCGATGGTTGAGTCACGGAAAAACCGGTTGTATCTCAAGCGCCATTGTGGGGCATCTCGTCGACACCGACCACAAGATCGATTCGGAGAAAGCTTTCGATATTGTTTATCGTATCCCACTTAATCGATCGCAGGCGACCCGAGTTTGGACACTGGCCATGGCCGAGGTGATCGCCATTTGTTTACTAGGCCGTAACCTATGCCCAAAAACGACTGGTGCAGGCACTCCAATTGCCTTGGTCGGATGTGAAAACCAAAACAGAACATGCATTGTCACTTGAACCGGATGGGGAAAGGTCACATCAATTAACAAGCTAAACATTCCTACACACACACACGCACGCACACCTCCATTACTCTCTGCCTGGGATTAATGACCTTAAATTGAGCCAATGGCTATGATTTATGTAAGAATTTTTCCACTATATGATATGTAAGAGCATGACTAAGAATATGCGAAAACCATTGTTCGCTCACCGACTCGTTTTCTCAAGTTTATTGATTTCTTCGTGATGTCAATGGCTACAAATTGGACGGGATCGTGGACCAGTTGAATGAATCACAGTGATCTCTTTTGAATTGGGGTACCCGCGTCGTCCATATTTTTAAACTTCCACGTGCAATTCAAACAGAAAACTCTTTTAATAAAAGGTGTTGATAAATTGTCGCAGTTCCGTTTGACAACACCCGAGATTTGTAATGAGTTACTATCAATTGTACCCGCTCTTTAGTACAGTCGTCAGTTCATAACATCCGATTTTGGTACAACTGTGGAAGCACAGGCCTGCACAATTCTGACACGTAAAGCATGACTTCAACATCGAAATCCAAAATTCAGAATGGTTCCTTTTCCCCTCGAGGGTAGTAGTGTATTTCTCTGTTGGTTTTAGTATAAAATGACTGTCATTTCAAGCTCTTTTTTCTCCAATTCAAAAACAATCCCCAGTGGATTCGGACAACAACTCAATCACGTGGACTAATGCACCCTTCTCACTCCAAAGATGGCTATGTGAAACAAGAGGCACCCAGCCCTGTCTCTTTTACGCGCGCGCACACATACACGGTGAGCTCGCGGATGCCGGCAGCATTTCATGTGACATTTTACCGCAAAATGGATTATCAGTCCGGTAGCTGGGTTACTTGGATATGTGGACTGGAACCAGGAAACCGCACAATGAAATTTTCGAGCTTGCTGCGTGATCATTTGGTCCCGTTTGAAAACCGGATTGTATTGGGGAGATCAGTGTGAGGGGATATCGGTGGAAGAATGGAATAGATGGCAGTAATGGTAATTTGGGTGACAAGCCGAGATTGAGGACAATTGAACCTTTGTTTCAAACTGGCTACTGATTGGATTTATTGCTGTGTAGTCCCCCCGGCCCCATATAGTTATTTTTGTTCTGTGAATAAATGCATATGGCCGTGGAAGGTTTCTTCCAATTTGAGAGATTGCCCACATCCAGGAAAACTATGGATTAGAGCGGTGTCGCCAAGGAGGTTCGAACAAAAACACAGTGAGACAGTGGTTCTTGCAAGCGATTTTCCCCGAGATGTACATTAGCTTCAGATAAGACATCAAACTCACCGGAAGAGGTAAACTCGCCTGCAACCTATTCATCGTATTAGCTGTGTAAAACATATATTTCTATTGTGATCACTGTGTCTCTAATTGTTCCACCCAGAATGATGATGTTCTCCACTGTCGTATCTAAGCTCGTTCTGACTTTTGTGGTCCTCAGGTTTTGTTATTGATTTATTTAGGATTTAGGATTTTAACACACCAACTACCATTCCAGTTAGCCACTTTCGTTGTCAGTTGTCAGTTGTCACGTTCCTTTTTTACAAAAAAGGTGTGTATAAACACAGCCTTGGTTCTTCGTACTCGGCTGTTTTTTATAGCCCTACCTAAATCATACATAGAGCTCTTTGGCAGCTCAGCCTAGCCAACGAAATATAAGAAGAAGAGGACAAAATTGAACTTGAACTATAGATGTTCCACTCCATTGCATGGATCTCCGATCTTTCATTCATGTATTGATCAAACTCATGCTGCACCCCAACCTTCAGCAGAGGAGCGCTTGTGAGCACAGTTTCAGAGTTTGCACTACTTTCCATTACACTGCAGGAACTTTTGCAGTTCAGTCTCATTCCTCGGCTTTAGGGAAAAAATGTTTGAACGGTTTATTTTTGAAAAGTAGATGTACAGCCTTGCTGCACTTTATGCACGATTGAAACATGGGAAACTCTTCTTATCGCGTCATATTGGTTATAATTGTTTTACACATTGCTCTTACATCGAACGATCAAAAACATTTCATGAAAATCTTGAAAAAAGTGAGCGAAGACTACAGTGAAATTTTATTTCGCCATATGTTTGAACAGTTTCGATAAGTTTTATTCTCTTCGTTTTTTATCGCCTCATCCGTATTGCCTGGTGAAGTAGACGGTATGATTCGACAGGGAGATAGAAAGGCGTTTGTATATCGATCCACCGTCTGGTCGATGCAAATGCACTGGTATACGACAAGAGCTAAACAACGATAAAATTAATATAGACTACTTTAGTGCATTTTCGTTGTGTCCCTTGTAAAAATTGACGGCATCAATTTGCTATCGGCATAATTGTCTGACTTTTGTTCGATTTATCACGGATATTATCGTTTACTTGTCTATTGATGCCATTTTTTCTACAGTGCCTTGGAGGTGGTGCAGTCGACGTCCGTATTCTATTTTTAGCGTTATTTCCAACGGTTGACAAGTTTGTTAGGGGAAATGATCCGACCAATGAATGGAGACGGTGGAGAATTGCCACCNAACACCGTTTCTTGTAGCAAATGAGAGTCTGTATCCCTATTTTATATCCTAAAAAAGGAGCAGATTTTATCATCAAACGACTAGTAGTAGAACAACTAATTGACCGAAATGACGAATAATTAGACTAGGGTTTTTCGAACATGCAATGATATGCTCGGCCGCGGCAACACAAATAAATGAGTAATTTTTCGAATTCGGTCAATTAATCAGATAGAAACTTATCGCCCCCTCCCCCATCCAAGAAGCGAGCAATCACGTTTTTATCATTTTTTATCGTTTTATTTACCATTGAACCAGAATAAAACCTTAAAGTAACTACCCAAACCTTTGACGAAACGTCCAAAGATAAAAATAATATCTATGTTATCTCTATAGTTTGTCCATCATGCAGTTAGTGTTATTTTGCAAGGGTAGAAGATCAACGTGACACGCCATCTATCCATACATTTTAAGCAGCAGTTGGAGTGCCTGTCATCCACTTGAAGAGCATACACAACAGATTAAATACGCCAACCAAATTCTGAACCCGAAGATCACTGAAGGACTGCGATTATTGATCAATTTCGTGGAACATGGCTGTCATTTCGGATGTATATATTCCACTGCATCTCAACTGGTGCCTACTGCAGACAAATAGAACGTTTATACAGCTTTTGGTAAAGGATTACAAAATAAACACTTCTAAATAGGAGAAGCGTCACCAAGACAAAGGAAAGGTAATGAACAAGTTTTTTTTAACGCCGAATTGGTCTCCATCGGTTGATTGCAGTCGCCTAAGCGATCCTGAGCATTCTTGTGTTATCATTACTAAAACTCACTTGAAATGCTTTTTCGCGATCCACGAGGTGCTGTTTCATCACCATGTGTTTGGCAATCGATCAGCTTGGTGGTTTGTAAGCCGTGCCTTACCAGTTACCGGCTGTGTAGAATTTGACATGAAAGCCTGGCGTTGAACCCAGAGTTATGCATAGGACAAGAAGTATACCCGTCCCCCCGATGAAAAAAATGCTCATCTCTGTAAGGCAACTGAAACGCAATATATCAGTTCTAATGTGGGTGCGGAGACATTAAAGTAGGGAAAACAGAAAAGCAATTAAATTATAGGGTTTAAGAACACATACCGAACTGGGTCCATCTTTTAAGGTTTCAAAATGCCAAGGACATTCGATTCAGAATGATATAGACGAATCTGTTGCTCTTGTTTGATTTCTCGGTCTGATTATCAAGGTTTACTACATGACTCACTTTCAATTTTCAATCAGTCCCCATTGCCTCACCTGAATTTTAACTCTATGTTGGCATTGTACGATGGAGTTCTCATTGAAATTAGATTAGACCGACAAGTGAGCTACATCGTGATCCAACGTAAGTGTAAGACTTCCCTATGCTAAAGAAATTGTCTGTCGTATAAGTTTATGCGTTTGACAATCAGAATGCAAATAATGTTTTGGGAATGGACGTTTCCATATCTCACGTAGACAATGCGATTTGTCTCGACGAAATGCATTAGCTCAGTGTCCAGCGGGCATCTTACCGAATGACGTTGTCATGTTACCAATGGCAAGATGCCCATGATCTGGTTATAAATGGACAAACGATAATTCTCTCGGGGTTCATGGTTGCACAGTATCGGCTACCGGCAGGCAGCGATTGATTCGTTTGTTTGGGAAGAGATGCAACATTAACAAAAGTTAAATATTCTCGGAATTGCGTATCTGCGTTGGATATATCATATTAATTAATTTGATGCGCTGTTCACTGCTACAGGTCTATCTATCGAGCTCGACCAATCAAGTTGTTTGCTTGTTGGCTTGTATGAAATTCGCTGAGTATACAGATAACTATTACCCAACAACAGTGGATATCCGATGTGTCCTATAGTATGACTGATGGATGACAGGGTTATTCTTAAATGGAACACAGTGAAAACAACTG
>UZAN01044851.1:20055-34615 GCA_900618425.1 Echinostoma caproni
ATGGATGACAGGGTTATTCTTAAATGGAACACAGTGAAAACAACTGGCAAATGAATTTGATTCATTTTGATTCACTCAGTTGGGTGTGAAGATGTCAAAAATTTTTGATTTTGTTGTTTTGGGAATCACGTGTTACTTTAGTTTCTTATAGACTTGATAATGGTTTGCCAAGTAATACCAATCGAATAAAAATGATGGGTATTTATTAATAATTGCCATTCCCTAGGATTGACAACAATGTGATAAAGTTTAGAAAATCTTCCCCCCGCTGTTTGATTAGCTTGAATAGCCCAACAATTCTGGGAGCTTTGGCAGACAAGGTCACGTTTGCTAAGAAAGAAAAAAAAGATCGTAAACAGCTCCGGAATTTCGGTTGTCTTGTTGGTTTTGCCGTAGGCCAGATTCAAATCAATAATAGGACGCGATGGCCGGGTGATCAGCGGACTAGACAACTGTGGTTGAGAGATTAGATATTGCCCTGACTTGGTCTACTTTTGGTTATGTATTAAAAAATTGGAACTGTTAAGCTCTTGCAGTAAATTTGCTACTGTTTTTCTGACTGACTATCTGGCAAACAGTCAACTGATGGGCCTGATCATTAACGGTAAGTGGGCCATGCGTAGGCTTGCTCTGGTCAGCGAAGCATTCTCAGCTTTAGAAATATGATTAGGCGCACAAATAGAGGTTTCAGTTTGATTTCGAGAACTGATATCAGATGCACAGTTCAGCAAGAAACTTCCCATCAGTACCATTTAAATGAACGGTTAGGTGGAATTATGGCTCTGTAATTGGTCACGTGGTTGATAGCAAATTGGATTGCTTCAACATAATTCACACTATACCGGAGCGATATTTCCCGAATGCAGAATCACTCTCTATACCCATGGCCGAGACCATTAGTAATCGCACTATCCAGTTTGAGTTTTTCAAGCAAAAGAAGCCGGTTTAGATGTTGCTGTTTGTCTGGTTGAGGTGAAGTACCTAGTGTACAGAAAGCAATGTGCAAGGACCCTGCGTCGACCACCACATTCATCAAGTTTATTAACTTTTTTTGTTTTTCATTGATTTCTCTCGATCACATTACATACCGTCCATAATTCACAATTTTCTGTGTATGGAAAGCAACAGCACATTCACCACGTTGCCTTCATACACATTCGCCTTACCCGAAATTATGATTTTACTCTTATTTCATTTCACCTTCAACCGGAAATTCACTGCATTGGCCTGCCATTGACTGCTCGTTATCCTTCTCATACTTGATTGCTCTCTCTACTGACTGATGTAGTCGTCACAAGCTGAGCTGTGTTGAAGCAATTAGATGTATGCATTTTCATCTTATTTATATCACCACATATTTACCAAAAAGAAATTGCGTCATAAACTTCGAAATTGATTTGAATAACTCATTTTTACTAAGGCGACTGACTTAGGTGAGACATGTATTAGACAATGCACAGAAGTAACTAGAAAACGGGTAGTTTCTCGAATACGGTTATATTTTGTTGTAAATGAAACCAACCCAATTGTAAGACAAATCGTCATGCTTTATCAAACAAACTAACAGTGTGATTCTGCTTAATTCACACTGAATTGTCTATTTTATAACCCGCATACATGAACATGAGTGGGATTCTAACAATTGTTAGTTGTGTGACCTACATATTTGATCAGTGAATAAATCATTTCATTTGTGGTAACAAACTGGTCTTATAAAATTTTACTATAATCTTTCCAGAATATTCATCTTCGGTCTGTTGTTTACAAAATGTTTGCCAACAAACTGTCACTTTATAACCGTCTGCCCCTATATCATCATTAGATTTATAACTAATACTGACACGATTTGAACAAAGCTATGCCAGTAATCATTATTTACCATTCATCTTTGCCGCTCAGCATTCATTTTTCCACTTCTGACAACCTTTGGTGTGATCGGAAGGTAGAAGACTTTTATGTGTGGTTGATATTAAATGCAGAGTTTATTCAGGGGAGAGGGTTTGTGTACATGGCTACGAAATGATATTGTCAGTAACCTGGGACGATGTGCAGGTGATAAACCGTTCAAAAACATGCTTGAATAAAGAGCAAAAGTGAATCATGCCGACGGAGATTACGCGAGAGAGAAAGAGAGATAATAAACGACATTTTTCCCAGAGTAGATCGAAAATAAAAGGAATGAGAGGTGCCTTTAATCACTATTCCGCTAGATATTCACGGATGAATCCTGGAAGAAAGAGAACTAACTGATTCAGTCACATATAACAGAATGAAAGCACTGAGTTATGGCTTGGATCGAGCTGCCAATTCTAAGGGCATCACATCACACAACAGTCATTCATTCGGCGTGAATTGGGTTTTCGATAATTATCTCCTATTGTCTGCACTCGACTCATTGACTGAGAACGTTTATTCCAGTAGACATATCGTAACGCTTGAACTTGTTCGCAGATGCCTCGTTATTTCTGATGAAAATTTCTTGTACTATAAATGAGTATTTAAGTGTATTTTCCGTAGTGGTCTATAAGATAACCTCGTGATAAGTCGGATCTGCGATTTGCTGCACATTTCGTTCACCTATCTCTGTGATCCACTGCTGATATTCACTTATCCGTCTCAGAAGTTTCGCAACACAGCGTTCATCAAAATTGATATAGCCCTATTTACAACACCGGTTGTTTTTTTGTCACTTTCAAGTGGGGAAAGAAATCTTCTACCTAGTTCATCTAACTGAAATCTTAGTTAACTTTACCTTATTAGGTCTTGTAATTCTTCTCTACGATAAATCAATGACACCTTGAAGTGCACCAAAATTTCAATTCATTTCACAGGAAGATTCTTTGACATCACATGGTGACAATCTGTCTTTATGAGAAAAATGATTTCATTCGTAATTTTTGTTACTTACGTAACTTCTGTTTTGAAACTATTTACGTGATCTGGGAGCCCCGGCGGCCCTGTAAGTTATTTTATTATTCATACCACGGAAAAAGCGCAATGCACACTACTAGTTTCATCAAAACGTTTGAACTTTGTTCTCCTAGGTTTACTCTTAGGCGGAATACTGGTTTGACAAGGATGGAAAACATGCATTGCGATTTGCGGTACACATAATTATGCCTGATATTCATAATGTTTTCGCCTTCAACTAGTGTAAATACGCGCTGGCCATGAAAGTTAATTGAACTACTTGAAAATAAAGTAACAAACTGCAGGAGACAAACGGCTCGAAAAGATAAGTTTTATGTGTATAAAATCCGTGCGGTGAAGCGCCTTTGGTTGCATACTTGGAGAGGCAGGGGTTGGACCAATCCGATTTCGACTACCTCCCTCGTAAACAATGGAGTATAGCGTACTGCCTTAGAGGAAAACGAGGAAATACAAACACCTGGCCAGCGGCCACTTGGTGTTTCGTTCCGTGCAATGGTTTGCATTTTGCGCTCTTTGCTCTTCTAGTCTCCCCCTTGTCTAACAAACGCCAGAAAGACAGTTTTCTGCTATCTTCTTTGATGGTCGTCAGTCTTGTGATTTATGAAAATGTACTGCTGGAACACAGGGGGGCTTTTGATGGTAAAACCATGCGTCTTTAGTTTTCGAGAGTTCAACGGAATCGGCGACCTTTCACTTTCATACAACGCAATCACCGCTAGTAGCGTTTACGCAAATGCTAGACCATCTTAACTGAATTTAACCTGATAGGACATCAAGACTGAACATAGTAATGTACAAACATTGCGTAATTTGAAACACATCTTAGTGCCAACAAATCTTTTGAAGGCAAATTGTTTTATCTGTTTAGATTCATCCTGATAATATTTACTAGTGAACAAATGGTGGCTCATGTTGCAAACCACTTTTGTCCACAAGCCATTTATTAGCACATTTCAGAAGTGAATTAGAAACCCTGGTGATTCATATGATGGTCGACAGTAAAAACGTTGACTTATCGAGCTGACTTCTATGTCCGCTTGTGCGTCAGTTTAAAGCACAATTCTTCATCTCCTTGCAGAATTGTCAAGCCTCAGTTGGGTCTTTCGGAGGTTTATGCAATCTTTCACTGGAATTCAATTCACATTCCAATATGCTTTCCGTCACTTGCCATGGAACAGACTAATGATACATTTTTATTTCACACTATAGAAAAATCATATTGTGCGCTCGTAGAAAGGACGCCACGTGAAAGATGCGTACTTTACTGAGAACTAGATTAGGTGATGAACACCGTGGATTTACACTGTTCACTGGTAAGCAGAGCGCAAAAGTTCTCTCAAATCATTGGCAAAACGATGCACTATAATCATTCACATCAGGAACTGACAGCTTTTAGGAATCACAGTTTTCGTTTGGGCGATATCCTTCTCGGTTACCATTGATGTTCGGTTGAACAAAACACAATTCCACTGGTGTGTATGGTCCAAGCTTTCCTTCGGTAATATTGACTTGAGTATTTCAGGATTTTCAACGAGTGAAAATTCGTATCACAGAACATCGGCAGGTTTCGTGCTTTGTGAAAAAATATTCTCGTTGGTTAATGCATCTCTCTGAAAAAGTCGTTTTTACTCAACAACGTTGACGATTATGACATTTAGTTTGACTTGACACCATAGTGGAAATCATTTCAATATTCTTTGTAATTGTTATGTGTTCCAAGGATCGATAGACTGTCATTATTGAATTACGGATTTGGTTCCGCGTCAGTTGACCGACTGAGATCTCAACTTCAAACTGCGTTGCTGTCATAACATTGTCGGTGTTTTGATCTCTCTTCCCTTCTGTCTCTTCGCGTGATGTAAGTTCAGTGAGGTGCGCAAGACTAAAGACATTGTTGTTGATTTGCTCTTCGTTGCAGCTTTTTGAATGTAATTCTACTCCTTGGTGGTGAGCGTTCTTATTTTACGGTAGATTCGGGTAGGCCGGTTTTGAGAAACAAATAATCATGTTCAGCTGAGACATTGTAAGAAGCACTTGGAATAATATATACCTGTGAGTGCGTAACCATGAGTAACCACGAGTTATTAGGTGAAGATGTTTATACAGTGGTGTGATCATGATGATGTTGATGATGATAATCAGGATGATGGCGATGATGATGATGATGATGATGATGATGATGATGGCGATGATGATGATGATGCTGATGATGATGATGATGATGCTGCTGATGATGATGATGATGCTGATGATGATGATGCTGATGATGCCGATGATAATGATGATGATTCGGATGATGACGATGATAACGTTGATGATGACGATGTTGACGATGATGATGATGATGATGATGATGATGGTGATGATGATGATGATGATGATGATGATGATCATTCGGATGTATGATGATGATGATGATGATGATGATGCTGATGATGATGATGATGATGATGATGATGATGGCGATGATGATGATGATGCTGATGATGATGATTGTGGGTGGTGATGGGCAGTATTAATAATCCTGGTAATCGTGATATCTGTGGTTATTGATTCGGAGGCAGGGCGAAAAAGGTCGTATATTATTGTAAAACGCACCTTATCAAATAAATGTATTTCCGGTAACCCTGAGCCATTACAGAGTATGGTATTTCTCGTTTACGTTGATGATTTACTTTGGCTATCGAAAATAACAATCATATAGTTTCAACATGATCAACCACCCTGTGCACATCTTTCTAGATTTCCACTCCACGGTTCCAATGAACATTACAGTTTGAAATGTACCACATATGCGTATCGATTTCTTTCCCATTACTCGCTTGCGACAATGTTTTGTTGTCACTAATGTCTATAAATCTTGACAGTCAATCTCGCATGGGAACTGAATAACACCTGTCTCAGCCGTATCAGTCCGGTCTAGTTCGACTCGATTTGCGCGTGCCTTGTCTCGACGATCGATCATTCGCGAGCTAGAAGCATCCACACCACAGATGACCTAAATCAGCCAGATTTTATAATCCAGTTTTTTGATAGAATAATAGCAGCACATTCTATGCAGTTCTACCGAGGACTGACATTGAGGTTATCCGTAACCCTCGCTGATAAATCACTGTGTTGTTGCCGAATTTTCGCCTAGGTGTATAGCCCAGCAAATATATCTTTGCGTTCAGTTCATCTACGTTGTGTTACAGAATTTCAAGTGTCTCTTTCTAAGCAGTGACACAATTTCGATGAAAATGAAGTTGGAATAAGTGATGGAATTTTTCGTGACCTGCTTGACAAGTAAATAACTCATCTGGAAGATGCTAAGCACAATGTTTTTCCTGAAGCTTGTTGTTGTTTAAATTGATATTGACCCATCACCATAGGAATATAAACGAAATGGGATTAAGTGACTTTATCGGATTTCAACCTTTTATATATAAGGGCATATAAACGTTAATGTATGAAACAGTAAGCTTAACTTAATTAGTCGACTACATTAGAAAACCCGCTACAGGAAGTAATTTGGGGTTTATTTTCAAAGTTTTAGTTGCAGTTTTACTGAACGTTGAATTGATCGACAGTGGGCGCAATAAAATTCAAGTTATCTAAGTTTGTATGCATTGGATTTTGTTGATCACAACCACTTGATATTCGCATATCAAAACATTCATATATCCGGTATGGACAGTTTTCTTTTTCACTCTTGGAAACTGGTAGAAAGGGATGCTACCAATCTTTCTTGCTTACTCCAAAATATCACTCTTAACGGAGAATCTGGAAAAAGAACAGATAAGTATGCAGAAGAGACGGTCTCTTCTGAAGAATAAAACACGTGTTTGCCTAATGTCGAAACGTTGGCGTTATCAGAATACAACAGCGGATATTTTATGACAGAGAGAGCTGGAAAAGAGAAAAGCGGCGAGGTTGAGGCAATTATCTATACCCTGTAAAAGGAGACCTTTAGAAGAGCATGAGTTTAGTGATCTCGCTGTTTAAAAGGTTATTATTGTGTCAAGGGAAAACACAGAGATGTAGGAGTGCACCATTATTGTGGTTCTCATGAATACTGTTTTAGAAATTAAAGAGCGGCATTTTGGGCACGGTTATGGGATAGCAGTGGCTGGCAGTTTGTGCGCAAGTATGATGTCAGTTGACTGGATAGTAGTAGAGGCAGATGTAAACTCATGACAGCAGCATCCATGGTTTTGGCCGTAAAACGGGGAACAACTGAACACTGACTTGGCAAGGGATTAGGGGCAAGAGGTTTGAAGAGTTGGGTGGGCCTTAAATAATACGAATGTTTTTCGTTGAATCCGTTCAGGAATCGATGAAGAAGTAGGTGGTGCTCCAAACAAGCTTGACTACATCGCTCGAAACCAAATAGCGTAACGAAGTTATGTTTTGAATAAGAGGTTCTTTATAAATCATCTGGTCATCTAAATTTCCCAGAAAGCATGAAAATCTACTTATTGGTGTATGCTGTATACGAAAGAGAAGCAATCGAATAAAGGACAAAGAGGAGGCATCGACATTCAAAACGAACCGATTAGGTCGAAAATATATGCTGGCTATACCGGTTTATGGTGAGACAGATGGACCGGACAGATACTTTGAAAAATCGAGAAGCACGCGGTTTGGATTCAAGGATAAACAAAGCATCAATATTAACAAGGCATGATCCTCGTGGGTAACGCTTTTTAGATTTAACTGGTAGGTGCACGAAAACAACAAGTCGACCAATTCAGATAGGAATCATTTTTGCGGGAATCAGATAAAGCAATGAGAGTTGGTTGACGATTTTGCATGTATTCTCTGGCTACAGTCCTCGTTTAGGCGGATTGATACGCATGAAACAACAGAATTCTCTTCATTATCACCCGAACGGAGTTCACTCATGAAAACTAAGGTTTCTTCCAGAATCACGTTTATACGGAGCATAATCTGTATAGCAAATTTTCATCCCGTGTTACGTGGCTTTTGTATTCATCGGAAGAAACTGACAGGCAATCATAACGGAACAATTGGAATCTTCCAGGGGATTAGCTGAGGATTTCGGTTTGCTCATATGTTGAATTCAGAACTGGAGCGGTTAGCATTCCTGATCAATTAGACCATCTGGCAAAGTAACTAGTGACCTTATAGGTAGAACCAGCGGGCAGGTGATAATCAACTCAAATCCCCCGAGGTCTCAAATACCAGAAAGCTTATCGGTGCACACCAAATGTATGCGAAAAATATATCATTTTATCTGGATCTATCTATGCTCATGTCAAGGCAACTGCCACCACAGCAACCGAAGTAATTCTGTCTTCAGTTTAACAGTTACGGAAAAAAATTAGGGCGAACAGATATTTTTATCAACTCATGCGATCAAAATTCATACAAGAGTATACAAACAATGTTTGTCCACACACCGGCACCGACCGAACTTCCAGCGTATAAACTTACTGCTGAATGCTTTACATATATACTGATATGTCCATAGTATTTGAGACCTCTGCTGATCTCTATCGAGCCCATTGACCGCTGACATATTGACATTTACATAAACCGACATAAGGCCGCTTTGCAAACATTACAGATTATATATTTGCGAAAGTAGTCCATTGAACAAGATGTGCGTTCACTTAATATTTTCGCTATTCCTATCCAAAACACGAAAACAGAAAACTTGTTTGCAACTCACGTTGCTGTGATTTCGTACTTTCTAAATGGCGTAGCATGGTGCATGCTTTCAGATCAGTTATTTCAACTTTTTCGAATGAACAACGCTTTGGGCAGTCTTGTTTAAAACAGGTATTGATCAATCTCAAGTCGAATCAGGAATTGCTTTATACAGGTCGAAGGGTGAATTCTCAGCAACCACATAATCACAATATGTCAACAATTAAAGTAAAATCGAAATGTAATACAGCAGTAAAAAGAAGTAAAACGCACAGCAACACGAAAAACCAATTGATGTACCAGGGCTTTTTTGCTTGGTGTAGTTTAGCATTTTGCGCATATTTTCTGCAACGAGTTCATGCTTTGTAAGATATCTGGCGAGAAACGGTACAATTGATAGTCTGTAAGCTTCGGTGGGTGCCGTTAAAAGTAGATCACCAGAACGGGTGAATGAGTTAGAAACCCACCGACTAAGAGCAGAATAAAGAGCATGGGAAATATCCGATAAAATCTTATCATACAATGTCCTACAGGATTGTAGAAAAGTGCCTTGTAATTAAACATCCGCTTCGAGCACACATTTGGATGGTCTCCCACCGAGAGGCACTTAGTCGATCTCAGTAACGGTTATCTTTAATAATTCCATACATTGTGCAGTTTAAATAGCTTGAACAATCATATAAGAACGCGTTGGTTTGTGCACGGGTTTTCTGTTAACCTGCTTTCTCTTTGGTATTTAGAACATCCTGTTTCTGCTCTGTCACTTGCTTTCTTTTTGGCTGACCACAAGCCAACAGTCAAAACAGTAGCGGTGCTACGCACCCTCAGGCAAAGGAATGCAAAGTCGTCAATGCATCTTCAAAACTCGCAACCTAATGGCTGATTACCGTTAATCTAACGTTCAATCTAGAAATCCACAAACTCAATCAACATGCTACGAGTCTTCTTGCAAGGCTGCCACGTGTATGCTACTACATAGCATCCTTTTTATGAGGTAGTCGATTTGCTATGCTTCGCCAGAAGTACCTAACTGAGAACCCAATTGATAAACAACTTGTATATATTTTTGCATATTCACTGAACTTGCCATGGATTCGCAAACCGTCACTACCAGCCGAGGCAACATCGTCAGTGTTGGTGAATTAGTAGCGTAATTCTTGTACCCTTTCGCTTATACACACTATCCTTCAGCCACTACTTTTGACCCTGGTGTCACTATGTGCAACCTGATTCGTCGTTGAACCATGCCAACGAAAGTGTTCTTCCGTTTGGATTGCTCTTTTCCCGTGCATATATGAATTTCAACATATCCGACAGCTTCGATGTCTTTGCCGGATTCCACCCGGGATGATCGGTATACCAACAACCCAACTAGTGACCATCTTTCTCGGTAAACAGTCACGTTTGACCGGGATACTGCACTTTGCTGGTCCTACTGATTGACTCTATTGAGTACAGACGAATGTGATAAGTAGGGGAAACTCCGTAGTATTGCTCATCATTCAATCTATCTTGCATATACTGGAGCGGTATCTTGGACTCATTAAGTCACATTCTTTTCATGTTGCGCAAAAGCGCATTGCTATCAAGGGGTTGCGAGTGTTTCGCCAAAACCCAACACTCCCTCTAATACTGCACGCATTATTACCCACCTAGTTCTCACGCTGACCTATTACAGTTGCTTTCAACGCATCACCGTACACAATGCTCCAGCAGCCGCAATGTATTCCATCACATTATTACCGTTTCTAGGCTATCAAATTTTGTGGTGACAGAAGACAAACTCCCTTGTTGATTTCACTGTGTCCCCGAGTTCTTGCTCAAATCCTTTTGAAACCGATAACTGACTTCCAAGATGGGAATACGTTTCACTTAAAAGAGAAATACCACAAACCTTTTGAAATACCGAGTTGTTCGTTGATTTAATTCCGTTATGCGAAAACGCCGGACGCACCCGTTTCATTTGTGCTATCTGATTTGGATGACTGCCAGACTCACGCTTAGTGATATCGCGTTTTCCATCTCTACAGACCGAGAAGTATTTCGTGATCCTCTCTGCGTGTTGTCTTCTCTTGTGGAAATTACTTCAGATCGAACCCATGCGTTACGAGATGGAGATAATCCCTAGGCGATGGCTTACAATGTACTATACAACCTCCGATCGAAGAATGAGCTACATTGCATGACACAAAACAGACTGTTGGTCTTGCCGGCTAATGTTTCAGGCTAATTCACGAGAAGGACATTTTTAAGCACTGAAAAGCATTCGATTTTGTTTGATTTATCTGACAGTGGGATGAAAAGCAAGAAAACACAAGAACACTGAAGCAGGGAGTCATTCGTCTGGAAAAATTACTGGCCTAATTTAGATAGGAAAGTTTCGGTATGGGATTTAAATAAACCCACGATTTGTGATAATTTGGCATACAATCTCTGAACCAAAGACGGAAAACTTGGTTTCATCTCGACTCAATTGCACACTAAAAGCAATGTGTACAGAAAAACGGACTGACAACACTCGAGGTCATCGAATTAATAGGGTGAAAGAGTGGAAAGAAGCCAGTGGACCTTTGGAGGAATACATGAGAATCATCTGGGATTTTATACTGCAAATGTGGAAAATCCACAATAACAATGACGGGGAAACGAGAAGCTAGGAAGCACTGCAAAGACATCACAACTCTCAAAATAAATTTGAAGCAACCAACTCAACCACAGGCGCAAACAAGAGAAAACCAAAGCAGACAACACAAGCATAAAACACACATCCAACGATAATATTTGTAAACATAATTGAATACAAGTGAACCATAACAATTCATGTAGCAGATACATCCCATCGAAAGTGTAAACATATTGGGAAAGAAATGTGATAAATTCAGGTGAGCATTCAGTCCTCCCATATCCAGCAATTTGATAGTTTTATTGAGCACAAGTTACAATTCTCAAAACATTCATAAATGTAAACGGTACACAAACAATTTGAAGAACGCAAGCCCACTAGTTGTCAGACGCTACTAAGGAACATAGAAGAAAGAAGTTCGGAAACTTTGGCGGATCTTCAACACTCGACTGCCGAATAAAGGCAACAGTAAATTAAACCATATAGCTATCGCTCAGCACGAGACGGCTAACACACACAAATCCGAACGATACTATCCGGTTTATATTCGCCAGAATAACAGCAGTTCGGAAGTTTGGACGGACACAAGTCAGAATTAATTGAAAATAAGAGAATGCGGATTCAAACGGGACATGCGGACACCTGTGATGATTCGGTGTGGCATACAAGAAACATACAATGAATGAATGATTTCAATCAATGAACATCAAACGGGGTACGCGAAAACGGGAAATAGACGAACTGTACGGGGGTTGGAAAGCAATGTATCGATCGACAACGTTCGAAAGTGACAATCGCGGGCTCGTAATAATCCGAGGTTGATAGCGGTCGATACCAATATGTCAACGGGGGATGAGATTGATAGAGTAAAGAAGTGATAAAAAACCATCATGGACATGGTGGCAAAATGCGAACTACATTCCAGTAGATTTATACATTCGAAGTTCAGTCGTTGCCGGTAGGTGAAGGAACGTTTGGATCAACAAAGACAGGTCAGTTTCTATATAGAAAAGCAAACGGCGAAGAATAATTCAGACAAAGAAATTGTCGGCAAATACCTCATGGCAAATGGTCCGAATCCATGTTCGAAAATAGAAAATGCTAAAAATGGACAAATACTGGCACGCAGAACAGTCAGAATTGAAACATAAGGCATTGGGAAATATAATGAACCGCAATCTTGCACAACATTTAGCATACTCATGACTACCGCTACTGCGAAACGATTATTTGACACGAAATATCCAAACACCATTTACGCTACTTACAAAACCGTGTCCAGTGATTGCACATTTCGTTATTATTGATGGTACAAAATGAGTTGTATTTCACCAGCTGTGTATTAGTGCAGTACGAGGTATCTGTGGAACAATTGTTGCACTCTGTGTCACAAAACCCCATGGTTGTGCGACTCGGTCAGCCATACACAATAGTCATGTTTGACGTGATGCAAAACAACCTGAAGGACTAAACTGTGCTTCGATGAATCCACCCAATCGGTGGTTAAGTCAAACGACCACCTTCAAACAAGCCGTTCTGATTTACATGGATTAACGTGTTATGTGGCTTGTAAAAAACGGCAAGCCGCGTATATTTTGGCCTCTCCGACGTGTGCATTCGTGCCCGTGCATGACTGACTTTGGTATCCTAGCAGGATGCGATCATATGGGCACGGCGTTCTCATAATTCGAAGTAGCAAAAATATCGTTAGATTGAGTTGATAACAACAAAGTGGATCATTTTACTTCTCGGACGCGGTGTTAGCACCGTTGGTACGGTAAACCACGATACCGTAACCAATAGTTCGTGAATTTGTGTAAACAACATCTATCGTGTTAGTAATAGCATCCGTAGTGTTGTTATCAATAGTTCCGAAAGCATATGCATTCGAGTGATCCGAACGTGGTGATTTATACCAACCCACTTTCGCGCGGTGTGCTCGTAAACGAAAGCACAAAACCGGAACTGACAGACTAGGTTGTGGTGGGGGTTAATGAGACAGCGTTTGGTTTATGTGATCCGGACAGACAGATGAAAGAACGTGTTCTGATTGCCGATCATTTGCAATTTTAGACAACAAGTATAAATTGCAGTTATGATTGATGCTCCCCGTCGTTCTTAGTCAATCGAATAAACGAAATGAGGTTTGAAACAATGCGAATTGAATCAACAACAAATCAAACTTTATTTGAGGGGTTTTCGAATGGAATAAGAACCAGGACGTTTGATACCAATCCATGAACGGTGCCATTCTTTGTTTGTCAAGACGATTCGCATAATCAGAAATTTCACTCATTTGATTCATTTCCTTGTCTATACGCCGTATACGTAGATACCTTAATCTACCTGTTGCTGTTCTGGGGTGGAGGATGTTTCCGTCCCGGACAGAGCCACAGACTTGCGGTTCGAGTCGTAGCAGAGGCACGCATTCACTACACAGCGCTCATAAGTGCCAATAAGGACCAAAAGACTCCCCATTTATATTGGTTGATCAAAACTATTTGAATCACTGACATTCTCGCATATGGGGTTCATGAGTGACTGATATTTTCTACAGGGAATATTCGCTAATATAGTTGCAAAAGCGGATACCACAATTTCCTCAGATAGAGGTTTGTAACAGATAGATTTTCGAACGAAGTTGCCAAAATGCGATCAACTCCGGTTCTGAATATTTTCCAGTTTCGGATCTTTATTAAGCAAATATCTTGTTCAACAGTTTTAGAATGCAAATCAAGACAATGGCTATTGATCAGAATCTCTTACTATTCCGGCCAGTTGGCCAATCACGAATAGTCGATTTTTACTAAAGCAGAGTCAATCAGGTTCTGTTTAAATAGATTTGGTTACTCAATAGCGATGGCCATTCCAGTAGGCTCTTACAAGCTTCATACAGATAGAATGCATATTTCTTGGAAAGCCGTTTAGGACGACTTATTTTCAATCGAATAAATCGCGTATGGACAGGAAAACCCAGGAATCTAAGCGTTAAATTCAAACCATCAATCGTTAACCCCCCCCTCCAATTATAGAACTATGATGAACAGGCAAGATAAGAGCCTGATAAGTACAGAAATGGTATGTGGTGGTCTCTCATAATGCGTGGTTGCAACTAATTCTATTTCTTTGTCACGTATACCTTTCACTGCTATGTAGGCTTTGCGCCCGTCAAATTTATCAATACAATCATCACCGCTATTGAGTAACCAGATGTAGTTAAACAGATCTAATCACGCTCTGATTCTGCTAAAGAGGCAATTAGTAAACTTAGACCAGTTTGAAGTAAAATCAACTGATGCTATTACTAACACGATAGATGTTGTTTACACAAATTCACGAACTATTGGTTACGGT